>VZTI01001637.1:416245-488250 GCA_013397865.1 Struthidea cinerea | reverse complement strand
GCGCCTCCACCGCACAGCGTCCGTGCCCTCACGGTGGCTGGAGATCCCGAGCCTACACCGAGCCGGCCGGAATAGCAGTGAAATGTTTCCAAAATCAAATCAGTTTCCTGCGCCCCCCTTCCGTCCCCGCTCCCCTCGCAGAGGAGCTGAGGGATGGCGGCTGGCGCTGCCCAGCCGGCTGTTCGGAGAGCAATAGCCCAGCCGAGCTCTGAAACAAGGCGAGGAAGGGACTGTCATGTCTTCCACGCTTCGCCGCCTGATTTTTCGGTTTTGAAGTTTCCGCGAATTAGCCAAGAAATTAGCGCTGGGGCTCAGTCGGTCAGAGAAGATCCCCAAAATTTAGCATATATGTGTTTAGCTTGTTGGTAGGCTTTCATGAAGGGTAAAGCTGGACGTTTGGAAATATAGGCAAAAATCTGCACCCCGCGAAATTACCCAAGAGACCCAAATGCTGGAGGGGGGAAGCGGTATTTCACCCCGGGGTTCACACGCAACTGAATCAAAAATAGCACACGGGGATTTATTGATCAATCTAGTGTTGGAGCGGGTGACTGTAAAATCCTGAAGGGGTAAAATGTGCCACAAGAAAGCAAAAATCCCATAGACTTCAGCGGACCGTGTCACAATAAGCCATAATAACCGCGATTAAAGCGGCAGCAGCAAATCAGGTACCTTATCTCCCCTTTTTATCTAAAGCATCAGCATATTCTGTCTTCCCTTGACAAAGAAGCCCTCATCCAAACCATTTTGTTCCCCTTGACAGAATGAAACACATTTTCCTCCCCAAAGTAAACATAATGCATGTGACTAACACACTGGCAGGGCCAACAGCAGGAAATTTAACTTTTAAAGAAACCGATCTCTGCCCGTGATTGATGCTGTGTCGCTCTGACAACAGAGAGTGTGTAGCTAATTGCCTCTATAAACGAAAAAGATATTGCCCTCATTTTATCAAACACATTCTTTGTCCGGGGCTAAAACAAGTGTCACAGTAAACGGACATGACTGTAGAGATTAATAGTTTCCCAGCAGTGAAATCTGAATAAGAACCACACGCTGGCAACCAATGTCTGGTTTAAACTGGGAAGGAAGTTTACATTAATTTTTCAGGTGCAATTTCCCTTCCAATGATCCACCTATGAACCCACGATCACTGGGGTGGTGCTGGACAGGTTAACCCACAGCTCCTGTCACCAGGATCTCAAGGAACCCCTGGAGGCCCCTCCAGTCCTGGGGACCTCCCTGTCCTTCGGAACTTCTCAGGGCACAGCTTTGGCCACAGCTGCCCAGGCAGGCTGGTCTACAGGCTGCAGCTCTCCCACCCACTATCCACAAGGCATCACAGAGAAGGGTCTGCAATAGGTTTCTTTTGTGTCTGATTAAAGGACAGGGCACTCCTGACTTTCTTGCAAATGGCTTCAGAAATTTTCTTTGCTCTTTAAGAATATTTTATTTTCTTTGCATCTTGAAAGCCAGTATTAGGAAGAAAATGAGACAGCTTTACAGCAATATTTATTCAAAGAGATAACAACAAATTCTGTGTGAGCATCCAACAAAATAAAACTTCATCTTCAGCCAAAAGGCTTCCGGGATCTTTCTCTCACAGCTGCTCAGTTTATACTTTTACTCCTATTTTTCTCATACAAGCCATTGCTTCAACTTTATAGCCAGGCAGAAAAACGATGTCCTGTTGCACTCTCATTTTTAAGGGGTATTGAAATTTTGAAGAACACGGAAAAGAAACTGTCCCCTCCCAGCCTTACGGTTTGAAACCCAAAAACGTTGTACAAGATGCATGTATTGGAGCATATAATTTCTTAAAGGACTGGATTATAACGGGAAATACCCTCGAGAGGTGGAAATATGAGGTGTAGAAGCTCTCTTTAATCTACTGGGGAAAGGAATAGTCTAAGCAAATAGCTAGAAATTGGAGCAAGACAAATTCATGTGTGAGGAAAGCACACATTCGTAGGATGCCGCTCAGAGAAATGGCTAACTCACTGTTTTTGCCGGTTTTAAACCTTCCTGGAAATTATGCTTTTGTCAGACACAAGTTACTGGGTGAAATCTAATGGCCAATCTTGAACAAAATGTATTTTTGTAGATTCATAGAATTGAACACTGAGGGTCACAGTTTCTTCTGTTTAGTCCAAACTCAGTGACGGGTCAAGAAGCATGTGAAGCAAGAAGCACGGGTACCCTCCCCTGAGGCTGCTGTTCAGTTTTTTATTTTCCTTCAGTGTATGTGGAGTTGTTACTGACAAAGTACCTCCGGAGCAAAGCATCTTTGCATTATTATTTATGTTCAGGTTTAAAGTCTCAAATCCATGCCCTTGTCTTTTATTTTTTTCCTTGAGGAGTTTGCCCCTTGCCCATGGAATAACAAGCACGTTCTCGATGCTGATATTTTCCCTGCTGAACCTGCCTTACAGATAGCATGAGCAGTGCAGTTATGCCTATTAGTCACAGTGCTCGGCCTTGGTGTTAGACTAATTTGGAAAGACTTCCTGCATAGCAAGAAACAGCAGGATTTGATCATAGTCAGAGATCCATTACAGCATGCAGCAAGGCTCTTTAAGGAGCCCTTATCACCTGGGACATTTAAAAATTGCGCTCATGAGACATCAGTAAAAAACACAGAAAGAAACAGTGCATTCAAAGGAAGTACGATTGCTCGATCTGCTGGATCTTTTCCATCACTGAATTCTAGGACAGTGATTTGATTAAATAGTAATAACAAAAAAATCTGGCAAAACGGGGGGAGAACGGACAGCAAATATTGACTCTTTAACTGCACTATTTTGTGGAATATTAAATTAATGTTCCCACATGATGTCCAGGCATCAATCCTGATCTCCCTGGAGTCAATGGTGACATTTCTATTGCCTTCCGTGGAAGACGACTATTTATCTGAGGGCATCTTGATCAAAATAAGCACAATGAAATAGATTGTACTCGAAAATATTTTGAGCTTCCTTTTGCTTGATTTGAACAATTGCTTTGGTCCTAGGTTATTAAATCTTGACTTTACCCCAAGAGAGGTTGCTGTTGTATTACTATCCTCTTTCCTTTGCTGCAGGGATAATCAAACATTTCAATAGCTTTCTGTTGACTGTGAGACTATAGTTACTTTTAACCCTTTTTCAGCCTAGTCAAACAAAAATGTTAATGAAAATATCTCCAGACAGCTCTTGGTCAACCTAAATATCAATTAGACTTTAAAAAACCCTAGTGGTCTAAGTACCCCAAGTATTTTACAGAGAGGGAAATACATTGATGCACTTTGTACTGAAAAGAAAATTACCATGTGAAATTTGAGTGCCAGTACCTGGCAAATACACAGATTTTGATTACATCTTCTGTTTTAAAATGCCACCCTGGAGCTCACAGGTCATACCTTGGGCTCACAGCAACTGACTTCTCCTTTTTTAACAAAATGAAACATACTGATTTTCAAATGAGCACTTCAGGGGGGAAAAAAGTGCATTTTCTCTGGTTTATGTGGGACAGGTTTTTTTCCTGCCTTCTTGTAACCCCCTTTTTTTTTGCCCCATGGAAACATCCCCAAAGTAAGATTCATAGCTGTTTACATGAATGTCTAACTCCATTAGCAGCCAAGAGGGACAGCTCTACATTTACCCAGTTATTCTTCGGTTTTAACTAATGTAGCTGTCACTGAATTTTTCCTTTAGTTCCCAGGACAAAAGTAAGTAGTACTGGGAAAATGTGGTTGATTTTCCAAATGTCTTTTTGTAGGATCCCGTAAGTATTAGTAATCAGAAGCATGCAAGGTGTGAGTCCTGTTATAAGACTTCTTGGGTATTAATGATGTGCATTTATATACTGTTATTTAGGCAGTCAAGTTACCAATAAATACAGATCAACACAACAAACTCAGAGCAGGAATTTTTCATCTGCGTCTTAGTAAAACACCCTTCCCCAGTGAGTGGATCATTTACTTTCCTCATTCAGCGGTATAACTGAGCCGGGCGATTAGAGGCCCTGGTATTTTATGAAAGTTTCCAGGGGTGGAGAAGGCAGGGAAGGGTTAAGCCGCCAGCCTCCCAGCCTCTACCGAGGGGGTGGGTGCAGCGGAAGGAGCGTGGCCTTTTTCTAAGCAGAGAGGGGTGCGAAGGGAAAGCCCACTGGCTGTGTCGACTGTTCGGTCAGAGGGAAAAGCTTTGTTTGGTGTTACTTTGTGTATTAATGAGCCATGCCTTAAGGGAAGGGCCTACAAGAGATTTGGGAGTTTCTCGGGCAGGCAGGAGTCTCCCTGGGCTGCGAGGGAGCCCGGCACTCCGGAGGGATGCTCCGGAGGGATGCTGAGACCCCCGCGGTACGCGGGCACAAAGCAGGCAGGACACGGTTCTGTAGCCGTCCTTCGGGAACACAAGTTATCCCATCAGGACCCCCTCATACATGTTCCTTCTCCAGACCAGGCTTCCTTACGAGCCCGCCTGCTGTGCCAGCTCCATCCCCGGCTCTCCCGGTCCCTGCTCAGCCCCTCGCGGGGTGACGGGGGGGCGGCACCGCCTACCCCTGCCCCGGCGTAGCGCAGCCCCGGCTTTCGCCCATCCCTTACAGGACCATCGCGTCTTTATGGCTGCGGGTACCGTTTTCCGAGGATGGAGCCGACCACGCGTGGGAGCTCCGGGCAGCGGCGGGCGGCGCGGGAGCGCTTGGCTCCTTTCCTGCGGAAAACCGGGCTCGAACCCCGCAACAACCGGGTTCAAAGGCCGGAGAGGCTGCGGTGGCTCGGGGGCGTCTCCTGCGGGGACCGAGCCGTCGGTTTGATCCACGGGCTTAAAAGCACACACGGGGGAACTTTCCGCCCCGTCCCCGCCGGTCCCCGAGCAGCCCGGGCTCCCGAAGAGGCTGCTTGCGGGCAATTTGGCACTCCGGCAGGAGCTGGTGCAGGTCAGCTGTCCTCCACTCGCTTTCCCTCTCCCGCTTTTCTGCGGACCCTCCCTAAACCCACCCTCGGCTCCTTCCATACATCCAGTGTCGCGAATGCAGCGAATGAACCAGGAATACCGGTTGTGGTATTCACCAGGAGTTCAGAAAACTCCTTTTGGGAAACTAAGGATGACAGAAAACTGGGAGTTACCTATCCACAGCTAAATTTAACCCAGAGTCTCAACGAGATAAATATTTCCCTAAAAATAACCTAATTCATTGCACAAACCTGCTTAATGCTTTAACTGTTTAATGACTACCGAATCAAGCCTTTCGTAGAAACAAAAAAACCAACCCAACAAATCCTATTCGTGATTGTGCAGTTAAAGACTATCTTACAGGGTGCGCACAAAAACAACTAAATGAAAACCACACAAATAGTCGTATGCCAGCATCCTAACTCTTCGGTACCTTTCACTGTAGGCTGGGTTTTCTAAAGGTGAAAACAATCGCGCTCTCTCTCTGTCTCTCTCCACCCCCCTCAAGTGGAATTCCCAGCGACGGCAGCAGCAGCATTCCTCGTTATCAGGATCTGAAATCTGAACCTTTAGCCAGGCACCACAGCTTGAGTTACAGGACTAACCGCGCGAGTCCCATCCAGGACCACAGCGTTCTTACGGGTGTGGAGAAAGACTTCCCAGTGTCAGGCTGGGCTGTGCACCCCCTGTTACCCCTGTCATCCTCCCGGCTTGCAGCTGCTCCCATAGGAGTCCCTTGGCCTGGCCTTTGGTTGAAATGTGCAGCTATTTTTGGTGTGTCACCACCATTTTTGTTGAGAATGTGACTGACGGGAATGTTCGTAGTTTGTATCTTGGCCAAATCATAACATAAAGTCATGAGACTGAGAAAAGTTTGGTTTTTTTTTTTTTTTCTGGTTCTGAGTCTTTCCTTTTGCTAGAATTCTAAAATCTTTTGCAAGCAAGTTAAAGGTCTTATAAATTCCCTATTATTCCTAAAGTATCCTATAAAGCAAAGTGTTTGGCAGCACAAATACTAACATAGCCACTTAATTAGTTTACCAGTATTTTAATTTAATTTTATAAATTCCAAGGCACAACTGACAAGGTGTTTGCTGCTTGTGGGCTCCATTCTCATTTTAAAGTTGTTACCACTTCTGGCATGATAAAGGACTGATTTTATTATTACTGGCTGTGTCTATATATGAAAATCGACTACTAGACTGGTTCTTTTTTTAGAGAAGCAAATAGGGAAGACTGCTTCTATGTGCTCTTTGCAAGAGGTCTACTTTTTCCTGTCGGATTTCTCCAGGCTACTGCTGATTTGACTAAAACTGAAATGCTTACTTTGACTTTGCATTGTGCATTATTTTAATGGCAGAAGATGGCACATAAACACCTTTTATCTACTTTCCCTCCTACTGGGCTTGCAACATCAAAGATAGTCCCATTCATCTTTGTTTCAAGGCGGCCTGTAAGTTTTCATCTGGCAGGGTTGTTGAAAATCAAACTGACTGTACTTGATCACAGTGGGATCTGCATGAAAATCCATCTACAAGTTGAGCTGTAATACTTACCTGTCTAGGTCAATTTGAGAACAGCAAGGATGATAAGCACATAAAGCTGAAATACTGTTGTTTCACAGTAGGACTGTTCCACCACCAGTGTAGCAGATAAGGCTTATTTAAGCAACTGCGGAGCCGCGTGCAAAGCCACGTGATTTTATCCCAGAGGTTCTTAGATGCAATTCCTCGTGATAATTTCTCTTTCCACTTGTCCTGACTTTGTATTCCATATTGCCTGGGAATTACCCCAGATGAGGAAGGAGGATTAAGGTATGTGAAGGAATACTGCGGAAGTGTCAATAGAGGTTTCTTTTGAAAAAGGGAAGAGCGAAAAATATCCATGCATGAGTCTTGGTGTCATGTGAGGAAAAACTGCAGGTTTCCAGTGGAGCTCAAGCTGTCACTGCAAGGCTGATGGGTGCAGGGTACAGCCACCACAGGCACAAGCTGGAGGTTCAGCTTCAGTCTGTGGCCAAGGAGTCCTGTGTGAATCCATGTCTTGATGTTGGCTGTAGCAGCAGACCCAGCAGCAGATCATACATTTATTTACACCTCGTTATTCTATCAATTACACAAGTTATATATGCAGAACAGTGAAAAAATGAGAGAAATGCTCTCTCCTTTCAAAATGAAATGGCAGTGTGCTATGAAAATGAATTGTTTTGCCACATTTCTGCACCCTAGTTTATCAAATAACCTAAATATATTAAACAAATAGGCGTAACGATTCTTTTTTTTACCCCCGAGAGTTAGCCTTGCTTTAAAAAAAATGTTTCTTTTGACTTAGATATGCTGACACTGCATAGACATGAGTAATGCTAAAGAAGCTACTCCCGTGAGTAAGTTTTGGACATCATGTTTTAATTTGGAAATTCAGCCATTAGCTATGCATCTTCCATAATTTGAGAAAGTTTGCCAGATATATGAGTGTTTATACGTGTTTTAGTGGCTGAGCTAGTCTTACTGCCTATAACTTAAGCTATCTGAATCTTTCCATTATGTGGCCATGCTTATACCTCAGCCAAATTTTAACTACTGGGACTGAAACTTTCCAAAGAAATATTAAGCCTGAGGCAAAACTTGCAATGGAAAACTTCAGCTAAAAGACTTCAGACTTCTCTAAAAAGAAGAGAAAGAAATTTGTTTGTTTGGCTCATGTTAAGAAGCAAATAAAGAAAACAATTTCCAAATCTTACAGAAAAGCTGTTTTTTCCATTAGCAGAGTCACAATCCAGTCTTTGGGAAAACAACAGTATCTGGAAACACAGTTCTAGCTTCTCCTGAGAAAATGTGTGGGAGTTTAGCTGAGCCATGAACCTCAGGGCAGTTATACCTTGTGTGTGTTTGGGCTTTTGTGCTCCAGTCTCCTGAGAATTTGACCTGATTGGAGTCCTTGTTCTTCCCAGCCTTAGAGGATGCCATGGAGCTGAGGTCTCTGGATGGGCTGGGACAGCACCCCAGAGTATCCCATGTTTTGGGCCAGGCGGTTTGGGAGGAGAGGGGTTGTGGGATGCTGCCTATCCTTTCCATGAAGGAAATTTCCATTAGGAAGTTATATACAAAAATAAGTGGGGGTTGTGAAGTCAAGTGCTCAGGAATTAGGAAATGCCAGAGTGATGTTTCCTGTGCTGTCTTCCTTCTTTGTCCCCTTTCTGTGTAGCCGTTATGATGCAACCTTTGGGCACTCAAACTGCATTTACAGGTTTCTCATTAAAGTTCTGCTTAAATTCTTTTCTTCTGATAATTAATGATAATTGAAAAAATTGTTTAGCAGCAATAGCCTGATGGCTGTGCATATTACAGAATAAAAATTGATTTTCTTTCTTGAGCAAAATGTGGCTTTTTAAAATGAAGTTTTAATGCTGTTGAAACTAAGTGTCCTGTGACCCTAACGGAGATAGATGTCAGTAAATGAACTGGGTCTGTCAGAGCTGTTGTCTCTCTTCCTTGTCTTTTGTTTGTTGCTGTCTTGTCATTTTTGCTCAGTTTTGGTCCTTATTTTAATGTTGTAGCAAGGAGATCAGTATTCAGCAAAAGAAAAAAAAAAGCTATCTAAAATGGAGCCGTTTTTGTTGCCCTAAAGAGGAAGGAAGGATGTCTCTTCCTGCCTAACTGATGGCGTGCTCTGCAAGGCGTTACTTATTGCTCTGCTTTCCCCTGCCTGTTTCCTGGAGGAGGTAGAAAGCAAATGATAAACGTCCTTGGCTGAAACTTCACAAATTAGGTTACAGAGACAAATTACTCCCCAGATCTTCTTATTATGCATCCTTGTCAGATTTTTTCTAAAATCAAAAAATAGGAATTCTGTGTATTCCTGCTCCATTATTGCCTGCAAATACAAAAATTAAACATATCAAAGTGGAATAGATTTTAATTGTGCCAGAAACATGTTATACTTTTTTCCAAAAAGAAAGAAATCTGAGTGAGGAAGATATAACAACAGTGATGAAGTTCCTACTTTCATACTGTACCACCACAGATGCGGCACTGTGGGCTGAACCACAGCAACATGGATTTCTTCAATATGTCTGTAACAATCTCCTTTTCATGCTTCAGCAGCTCTGCTGTTACCTATTTTCAGACAAGTCATACACAAGAAAAGGGGTGATTTCCAGATTTTTAAGTCCTTAAAATTAATCTGTATGAACTCCAGGTGGTTACTCTCTTGAACTATATTTGAACCGGGGTCTCCTTTGATAGACATTGTTGTACATAACAAGTAAATAGGATCCTCAGGTCAGTCTTGTCCAGTGCAGGGAAACCAGAGGGAGCCTGTGCACACTTGTGCCATGCAAACAGCTGTCACGTTTTCCTTTTGTTTTCGCTTGAGCTGAGAATGTTTATCCGGCTAGTTTGTGAATCCAGCTCCATGGATGTCTTGCTAGGCTGTGCTTGATAAGGAGTTGCTACAGGCTGTTTTGAGCCTGTGTACACTGAATTCCTTATTGAGTAAATGTAAATGAGAGGATTTGAGGACTTCCACAACAATTGAACTCTTCAGTTCTGTAGCAACCCTCATTTAATCTGTGTGAAACTCATCAAAGAACACCTACCAGCCTCACCAGTTTGGATGTCACCAGGAGATTTTGGGGCATTGCAAAGTCCTGAAGACTGAGGGGTGGTATTGAAAACCTGAACAAAACACGTCTCAGAAACGGTTCATTTGTTTTACTCATCAGCTTTTCTTCTTCCTTTGTCTAAAAAAATTGTTTTCTTAAATAACAAGATAGTGCTGTTGGTTTGATAATATGCTCAAAGGTTTTGTAGATGTGGTATCTTCTGTATAGAAGCCTGTGGTTTTGATGGTTTCTTTCTTTGTTTTGTACTCTTTCTGGTGGTGCTCTGAAACCCTTAGCCAGTCCTCGCTGATGTTATGCTCAGGATACAGCTCCTGACAGGCTACTAATTGTTTCTTGAGGTTTAAGTCTTTAAAAGCTTAAAGATCTTTGTCATTCTTAATGTATCTTATGAAATGTGTGAAGGCTTTTTTAGTGCTCAGAAACAATACCTTGAACTGAACCTGCTTATTTCTTTAATTTAACAAACTCTGTAGATCCTTCAGTATTTCTAAATTGTGCCTGATTTGTTCCAGGTTCAGAGGACACTCTGAAGAACTGAAGTGACCCAAAGATGCAGTTTATTTTCTTGGTCCTTTGATTCCATCCTTACCCAAGATTGTACAAATTAAAACTGTTGAAATGTCTTGCTCCTAATATTTTATCCATGTGTTTGACTTGCCTGTCCATTACATCTCATGCAGCCAGTGCATGTTTTTATGTCTCTTTTGGGTTTTTGAGGGTGTGCAGTTAGGGATGTTCAGGACTAAGCATGTTGTCCAGTTAGACTAACCTTGAGAATATTACTTAGCTTCACTCCAACCTTGTATTCAGGGAATTAGAAGTGGAAACTGCCTGCCAGGAACAACTCGCCGTTCCTGGTACAACAGCAACATCAACACTCCTCAGTCTAACAGCAATCCGATGTTGCACTTGATCATACCTTGACAAGCTTCCCGTTATTCCCGGAGGATGGACTGGTGTGGCATTGTCAATACCACAGCTGTGCTGATTTCTTCCTTTCACTGCCTTGCACCAAGGCTTCTGTTAAGTCGATCCCTAGCTTGTACTGTCCAGGCTGCCTCAACGCCTTCCTCCTCTGTTGCTGTCAGAGGTTTTGGGATGCCGTCTCCACCGTCTGATTATTCGCTAGCTGCACCTCCTGCACAGCCTTAGTGATGCTCCTGTGCACAGCTCATTCCTTGCTTCAGCCTATGACATTTTAGTGCTGAACAGCAATCTTGTTCTTTGACAAGAACGCAGATATCACCATGTTCAGAAAGAGCTGGATTTCCACTGCTGCCTGCAGTGGGTACTCAGTAATAGCCATTGTTTTAATTTGTATAATTCACTCTTTCTTTCCTTCCATCACATCAGTCTATCCAAGAATTGAAGTAATTTCAGATGTCTGAGCCATCACTGTGGTGTGCTGGCTACTGATGTCCTGAAACCCAAAGGAACTTGAACAGCCCTTTGCATGGATCATACCAGCAGTTCCTGGCAGTGGCTCTTGTCTACCAGCAGCTTTGCCTCTGGAAAGCCTGTGCTTAGTGTCTGCCAAGCATGGCCTGTGGGCACAACCTGGCCTGGGACCCAGTGGGAAGAAAGTTTCTTTTATCCATTGTAGGTCAGAGCTTCTGGCCCATTGCCCTCTGTAATGGGGTAATTGCTCCGCTAGCCACTATTTCTCCAAGTGCGTAAAAGTTTGACAAAGGAGCCCTCCTCTGGCAGAGAATTAACGGCAAATCTCTCTAAAGTAACTGCATTTGTTTTTACACTTCTAATTCTCCAGCAGTAACCTGGACGAGGATCTGTGGCTGTAGTAAGCAGACAATTGCCAGGGCACTAAACTACTGAAGACTTGCAAAATGGTCAGGGATTTGCAGCCTGCTTTGCTGCGGTGATTTAACACCAGCAGGAAATTAAACCCCAAATAAGCCACTCTCCTTTCCTACCACCCCTTCTGGTAAGGGAGAGACAAAAGCAGAGACTGGGTATGCAGGGGCTGATCGTGAGACCCTCGTGCTGCAGAGAGGGAGGAAAAATGGTGCACTTCCAGTGGGGTGCTCAGCGTTTCCTCCTGAAACCACGTCCCCAGGGATGATGTGGAAGGTGCAGAATAACATCAGGGCCACGCCCACACAGCGCTAAGCCCCGGCCCCACTCTGTGACCAGGACATTTGCTTATGCCAAGACATGGGACGCCAGGCTGGTTTCTCTTCCTGAGGGAAAGCACAGGAGCTCAGCTTGGTGCAGGGTGGCAGCCGCTGGCAGCACTCACGGTGCTCCTTGCTCGTCTGTGCTGGGTGTCAGCAATCAGGATCCGGGCTGTTCTCCTGGCTGTTCCAGCCAGCTCTGCCCTTTTCCGTAGCCTCTTGTTGCAGCAGCGCCCCTGCTGGGCTGAGCCGGGCAGCTTGTTCCCAGACCGCAGAGGCTGCCACCTCCCTCGTGCCAAGCACCAAACCGGCTGTGCCAGCTCCAGACACTGCCCTGGCCCCCTGCCCTCCTGTGCCAGGGGGGATGCAGACCCCTCAGCGTGCTGGGCTCTCCTCTGTGAGGATCTTCTGCCACCATGGGGAGAACGGGGCCAAGCCCCCTCCTCCCGCCCCTCCCTGTCCCCAGCAGAGCCCGGGGGGCTGCCTGCTGCTGCCTGTCGGCCGTTCTTTGTCACCTGGCAGGGCCAACCCCGGTTTGCCGCTGGCTGTCTTGGAGGGAAGGGCACCAGTGTGTGCTAAATTGTCTGAAGGTGATAAAAAGCAGCTGGGTGGATATTTTAAACAGAACATTTGTTGCATCTGTAAATCTGTAAAAACAAATGCCAAGACAAACCTTCAGTGAGTTGATAGCCCTGTTTTGTGTTTCCAGCCCTTCAGCTCCAGCTCTTCCTGCTCCACAGAGGGGGATGCTAGTGGCACAGGCGTTTGGGCCCTCAGATACAGTCTTCAGCCAATGGTCTAAATTCGTATGACATACCTTTAGAATTGAATTTGTTTTTTAGTTTGGGTGACTCCTCTTCCTCCTTGTGATTCGGAGAATACATTTATTGTCTTTTCTGTGCAAGAAGAAATGCAACCTGTGGATTAGTGGATGTGTTCGTGGTCCACTGCACCCACTGCTGACCTCCTGGATATACTGAGACCATGGCTCTTTTGAGAGCCTGCATTACTCCAGATCATGTCATCATATTGAAATGCATGTATTCAATCTGCTTATCAATAGCAGGGAAGTGAAAGGTGTGTCCAGGTCACAAAAGCTTTCCAATATATTCCTCACAACTCATGGCTCCCAAAATATCTTTGTTTTTCCATTTATCCATTTTAATTCAGCTTTCCAAAGCTCTTTGCCTTACCTACCACTTAAAGTGTATTCAACAAGATTTATTTACTGTCAAATTCTGTTAATTCCTAGAGAGGGATTGTTTCTTTGTTTCATGCCTAATGAACATGTTACACTGTGTTTTTGCCCAGTGAAGAAATGAGAACCATGGTCATAGCCTTGGTGAATAGCTTGTTGTAGGCAGGATAGGGCAGAAAAAGGGTTTTCCCTCCTTTTTACATTGGCTTTTTCTCCCACTGGCTGGGCCAGGAGATGGTAGAACCTGGCTTTCCCTCTGTCATGGACATAGTTAACATCTGTGAGGGGTTTGGAGACAAATGCCAGAGGAAGAAGAGCTTTCTAAGGTAACAGACAGTGTTGGGTCAAGTGGAGTATAGACTGCCAGTGAATAAATCCTATGTAGAAATTAAAAGGCTACCAGCCATTAGATGAGCACAGTTTCGGAGGCTAGATGGTGCTTCCTGAGGTTATGTGACATGATGTGTGCTGCAATTGGGAACTCTGATTAATTTAAACTGTATCTTCATTCTTGACCTCTAGGAACCATGTTTTCAGGAGTTTGCAGATTTAATAGGCTGCCTTTTTTGACGTCAGAATAACATATTTTCCTATTAGGTGAAAACAGAGGACAGAGAGTTATTTTTATGTCTTATTTGTCTGTTTTTGCACTCATATGTCAATATATCAATAAATATGGCATAGGAATAGGGTATAAATATTAAGTACATTTTATAACTTTGTTATATTTAGTGTAGTAATTACTTGGAAAGTTGGAGCTGCTGTCTAGCATGGATAGGAGTTTGCAGTATGAGCTTCCGGAAGTGAAGAGCTGGGGTTTTGCTGGTAGACTGCTGAAAAAGGAGACCCAGAGCCCCTGCAAGTTGATTCCCCTCTCCATGCTATCTTTCTCTTTAAGGTGAGAAGATGTCAGATGTCTGAAACTGGTTTCTATAGGTAGGCTGAGGACAGTCAACCATGGATTATAATTTGTATGGTGGGAGTCCCTTAACTCCTACACTGAATCCACTTAAATGCTTGGAAATGTTAAGCTAATAAAGTTGCAGGCTGCCACTGAAATCCATCCCAGAGTCTGTCTTCAATAGCCTCCTTGTAGTGATTAATGACAGCAAGCCCGTTGCTGCTTGCAATGAAGGATTTGCTTGTATCTGTCTGCATTTGCAGATAGTGAAGTTTCAGATAACGGATTACAGTTCCTGTGGTTCTTTGTTGCCTAGAACACGGCACAGAAATTTTACACCCCTGTAAATTGTTGTCAAATGCTGCTATTCTGGTCTAGTTATCCACGTGTTCACTTTGCATAGCAGTAACCAAGGAATTATGGTATAATGTTGGGGAGAATTGGGACCTTTGATTCCAGTGGTGTATCAGTAGTTCAGGCAGCTTTTCTCCTTCCATTTCTGGGTAGATGTATACTAGAATATAGATAGATTATATATATAATAGATTTATAGATGCTGGAAGCTCAGGGAAGAAGAATTAGCATGATGATGACTAGCAATTTGCCATCAATGGCTTGTTTTATTTACAAAACATCTGTTCTCTTCTTTTCCTTTTTTATCATGCTCATACTCATGACATTAAAATTTTCTTTTTTTTTTCCCTTTAAAAAATAATGACATGAAATTTTCTCAAGTGTAAGTAAAACAAACTCTAGGCATCAAGTTATCAAACGTTTTCTATGTAAGTACTAGTAAGTACTAATAATCTTTCTCTAATTGTATTTAAGTAACATTTTAAATAACCTTCAGTTCTTCGTAGGAAGAAGAGATAGAAAAGCAAAAAAAACAACCAAAAATCAAAAGCAAAGCAAAGAACAAAAAAAGATCAAAAGACTTGACTCCCCAAGACCATGTCTTGACTATTGCCAATGCTCTTGATGCTTTGAGGATGTCTTGTTTCTCATGGTTGAACCTCAAAGAAATGGACTTGCTGAAGTTCCTTCCTGCCGCCTTCCTGCTTAAGCTCACACTAGTTTTTAGGTTTCTTCAGTGTTTTGTGCAATAGCCTCAGGCATTAGCTAGTTCTCTCAATTAGAATCATAATGTTGAATGTTTTGATTGTCAAAAGCATCCCTGTAATTTACAATATGGCTGTGAGGTCCAACTTACACATACATGCGCTTGCAAATTGAAAGTTTCTTTCTGTTTGGTTTGGTACCAGTCACAGTGCATGCAAGCACACAGATTTAGTGTGTTCAGCCATAGGGCTTTTTGTTTACTTTTTTAAAGAAAATACCTCCCATTAGATTTGGGTGAGTGAATTAAAAAAAAAATCAGATTTCTGCAAACAGATTTCATCTGTTTCATCTGACAGATTTCACTTGACTTCGAGGGATCAAACCCCACTTATATTATTCAGATTTTCTTCACTTTCTTTCTAATTTAATGCTACATTTATAGATATTTTTTGCATTGTATCTTTCCCTTTGGATGCTTCCAGGATCCTTCCCATCAAAATCAATATTGCCTTACTGGGGGAAGGCAGAGAGAGGCAGGAGTGCAATGGTGAAATTCTCGTTCATTGGTTCAGCAGTATTGAGGGAGCTGAATGAAACCTTTCCACTTATCCAGATTCTATGGCCTAATATTCACCACCTTGTGACTCCTTGGCTTGTGCTCATGGCACACTGAATTCCCAGATGGTCTCCGCATGAAATGCTAGCCAGGCCTGGGACTGTTCAGCTTCCAAGAGAAGGCAAAACTGGGTGCATTGAGTCTAGCATGGCGAACAGCCAACCTGCACCTAACCATGTAATAATTTACAGATACATACAAGTCCTTCATATTCTGGAAGATATTTTTCATTTGGTGTACATATATATGTCCCATTAAACTGAGTAGCAGTTATTTGTGTTCTCAGAGAGGAGAATAACTTCTGTGTTTTCCTTCTTACAAGGCATATGCTGTTACGATATATATTTTTAATTGATTAAGAGGTGGGAACAGTAACAGTGTATCTGATCCAAGTTTTTAGCAAAAAGACTCTTTATTGGCCTCCATACTGTGAAACATTATTCTAGGCATGATCCCAAAGGCATTTTTAATCAACAGGATAGATGAAAAGAATATACATTTTTAAGTATCCTGGAAGTACTAGTAATTTAAATTGCAAGTTTATCTTGTTAACATTTTGTTTGGTGGGCAATAAGCCACGATTCAGAAAAGTTAAACAAAATCCTATCTTTTTTAGAAAAATACTTTCCGGGGCTTTGGAAGCTTCTCCCTTCTCAGTCTTTTGCCATTTACATGGCAGGATCTCAAACACTTGTCATAAATAATCTTCTTGTCGCTGGCAGAGGGGTTGACCTTGCTGCTGAGATTGGGGTGGCTGCAGCACCTCAGGTTATTGTCCAGCATGGACCCATGAACAACCATACCATGAGTATCCTGAGACCTATCAACCTGTCCTAGGCACTATGTGCTCAAAAATGATGTCTCGTATCAAAAGCACACAGAAGGTGACCTTTCTGGTATTTTCAAGGCAAGTGAGTGGCCGTGGCTGGAACCACAGCTCCAGTTCATACTTGCAGGTAATTGTGGGGTTGCCTTGTGCATGTGTAATTTCTCTGCTTGGGACTCTAGCACTCACTTCTCCTGTCCTCTGCAGCCACAGCATACCCTTGGCAGTGCTTCCCTGGAAAATAGTCTCTGGATTTCCCCCATCATTGTATTTTTATGTTTTAAGTAATGTTAAAACATTTTAATACTAAAGGCCAATGCAAATATTTATCTATACTTAAATAACCTAAATGAATATGCATGTCTATAGACTCTTTTCTTAGAAAACCTCCCACAATAATATTCCTTTCCTTTGCAAATGATTTATAGTATGAGATTCTATCACTATTTTCATAAGCTCATACCATATGAAAGTGTAGCATGGACTATCTCAGAGCTATTAAAATAGGTGATGAAAACCATAAAGTTATGAAAGTACACAATTTTATGATAACTATTCATATGTCCACTTTGAAATAAGAATATGCCACGTAAAAGTTAAGTTTTATGAGCAGACATGTTAGCACGACCTCTTATTAAGGTCTTCTGTTAGTTTCTACTAAAAGACTCAGTTCTCAGTTGTTTATAACTCTACCATCTGTTATCTGCTTAGACTGAAATTTTCCTCAGCATGAACCTGGGTTGTGCTGTATTAGTTTGGAAAACTTCAGCCAGAACTGTCCATTTAGTAAGGGGAAATGGCTTTAGCCATGGTAAAACTTCTTTTTTAATAGTAAATGAGCTTCTTGCTTTGAGACAGGCTTCTTGAAACAGGGATGGGTTAGGGTTAGGTCTAGGGTTAGGGGAAGAAGAGTCTCAGAGTAAGATTTTTGTCTTACTCTGAAACTGAAAACCTGGTCAAATGGAGTTTATAAAACAAAGCCATAATGTACAGATGCCCTGTAGAAATACTGTAGACTCATGTCTATACTTCCAACTAGAATTCTCATGCATGGAGAGCATCTCAAACCCCTGGAAGCTCAAGTATGTGACTAGAAGTCATGTTTCTGACAGCAGAGGAGGGTGATGGTGCATGCCAGCTTCAGAGGGTGTAGGCCTATGGGCAGCCCTGCATGTTGTTGCCATTCCCAAGCAGGATGGAGTTTGATGAGAAAAGCATAGTTCTGTCTGAGCAATCATTTTGTCAGGAAGAGAAGGCAGGCAATGCCAATATTTCAGAGAGTTCATCTTATCACATTCTGTAGCAGCATTATGACTGCATAGGCTGCCACAGTACCTTAACATGGAGACAAGACAAAGGAGTTTTCCATCGTGTCCTTCAGTGGTCTTACTCCTTGGTATCTTCCCAGAGCAGTAAAATAAAACAGCTTTTTGGTAACAAAAGCTCACTGCAGAACTCAATTTACTGCAGGCTGAACCTGTTATTCTCTGCCTCGCTTTGGTTTTTGGTGTATCTATTCTGGCTGGAGACTTGAACTAGATGGTGATTCCAGCTTTTGAGGGACATATCTTTATGAAGGAATCTCCATTTTTTACTGAAGATTTTCTACCCCACACCTCAAGTTTTGTTCATGACTTGAAAAAAATATTATGTTGAGCTTTTTAATGCACAATGAAATTATTGAAGTAAGAGATTGACTGAAATTATGTTTCAGTCAGAGTTCAATTAAGTTAACCCAAATAATCCTTGCTACAAAACAGTAATCAGAGAGACCCCCAAATGAAAGTCTAAAATATCCCGGTGAATGGATGTGACATTGGCGAAAACCCTTCTCCTTGCTGAGGAACAGAGATACAAAGGAGAGGCTTTTCTTAATGTTTGGGTAGGGAAATAAATAAAAGTTACCTGAGGTTCTCCAGTCAGGGATGGTGAGAGCCTGGCCTGGATACCCGTGCACCAACCCCAGGTACGTGACGTTTGCTAAAAGCAGAGTCCAATCTGAGAACTGATATGAGGTACCAGAAGTGAAGATCTGGCCCAAAAACTCTTACTTCTTTTACAAAAAGGAGGGACTCCTGGAGGGCAGCTCAGACTGTGACTTGATCTGGGCTGAAGACCAGAGAGCTGCGGAGAAGCTCATAACCATTTGTCTGATGTGAACTTTGAATTATGAAGACACTTAGAAATAAATCTGTGGAACGATGCAGACTCGGAAAGACAGAAGGTAGTTTCTAGCTGAAAACATCTGTAAGGTATTTACTGAAAGTACAGCTATAAAATACAGCTTGTAGAGTCCTGTTAATCTGTACAGCCTGGTAAGGAAGGGTATTTCACACAGTCTAGCAATTGGGCAGCAAGTCTTTAGACAGAAATTGTGAAGAAGGCTTTGGTTAATGTGATTAAAATGGAAAGCATCAACTTTCAGATGGATGCAATTTTGCATATTAGTAAATAAAAACAGTTTCATATTTAAAGATAATTACTGTAAATAGGGATTTTGCTGAATTTAAAAAATGATGTTAGGTGGGAATTATTCTTTTATGAAGACTATTAAGATGCAGTTATTTCATTTATGCATCATGTCACCTTAGGTTAATTGGCATTTATTTCAAAAGAAGAATTCACTGAGATAATATGATAATCATGTAGTCAGTTAACTGGTTTTGCTAGGAATGATTGTATTGGATATCAATATGAGCACCGTGACAGGAATGACTATCAAATTGAAAGAAAAATAGAGATGTATAAGAAATGAATTACTGGCATGAAAATGTAGAATTATCTTTCTTCAAACTCATCTTTAAATTCAGAACTTTCAGTCCAGCACTGGACTTCATAAACAAAAAGTATTGTTCTCACTTATATTATTTAAAAAATCTCATATAAAGCAGCAGTTCTTAATGACTTTTTTTTTTATTTTCAGTTACTTTATTCTTTTAAGAGACGTCTAAATTTCTAGTGTTTATTTTGTTTATATGTGTGATATGCATGGAAAAAAGATTGAATCTCATTATAAGATTTCCTTCAGCTATTAACCTTCTAACCAGTCTCAATTTCTGGTTTTTTTTGCCAATTTTGCAGTAGGGCAGTATTTAGATGACTTGTTTTTTTAGTAGTAGAGTAGACGAACATCTAAGAACAAAGCTCCTCTTTTATCTGCCTTTTGCTTGTTATCCACAACATTTGATTCACGTCATGGTGAATCGAATCTGCTCTTAGCCAAGAGGTACTGTCAGTTAGCAGGACTGGAAGGGGGAGATATTCCTGGAATGTCCCTTTACTCTTGCCCTAAAAGCTAAGCCCACATGCTCGCATTGTGTTTCTAAATAAGTTGGAACCTGGCACTTGTTTCCTCGTAACCTGGCTATTAGACCCTTTTTCCATTGGCGCAAGACAGACATCTTGGTGTATTTGCTCAGCTCAGGGGCCCATTTATACTGACAAATTTACTGTGCCAGAAGTTACATTAAAGTGTCATACTGCCCTAGTTGTTTTAGAACAGGATTCTGTAACATGGTAAACTTTCCTACATAAACATTTACCTATGCAGAATTTATGCCTGTACGGTTTTACCTTTTTAAAAAAATAAAAATCACATTTTTCATTCTTGAAGTGGTGAAGACAACTTTCACATATATAGTACTACATTGCCTTTTCCTGTTTCCAGAGGAAAAAAATTGCCTACTCTGAAGGCTAGACCTTTCCTTTAGATTTACAGCATTATCTGCACACCTACTCAGCTGAAAAGGATGAAGAAGTAGGAATCAAATAGATGGACACTGCTGGGCTTACCAGTCCAGAAAAAAACCATGAAGGAAAGCATCCTCAATGTATTTTATTTCCCACTATACGATGATAAACATAACATAAATTTGCTTTCCTAATGACCTTGACTGTCATATGTATCTACTGCTCCAGCACGATTGCGATGCAGCCTGTTACCAATCCTTGCAAATTTGCAATGTTTTGGATATAGAGTTGTGTACATGTTGACTTAAAATATCCTGGTAAGTGAGAAGTAAGTCTCCAAGACAGGGCTTTAGTAGGCTCTTCATTGGAGTGATATGTCTATGAGTAACGGGGTAAGTGTGCTGAGGAAGTGGAGAAATTTGAGCATTACTATGAGGTATAGCTATGAAAATTTGCTGAAATAAACAATTGAATATCTATAACAACTGCATTCTGAATTGTAGATGTCTTTGATTGTGTGAGAACTTGGAAGTTACTACCTGAAGAAAGTTGTTGAAACACAGTTGTTGAGATGTTTGTAATGAAAATGGATATGTGACATATGGATCAAAACGGGATTGGCGCTGAACACACTGAGTCATTGGGAGCCCTTTCTTCCTTTCCCTGACTTTGGCCTGCAAGTCATCACCCAGGCTGTGAAAACCGCAACCTTATGTTTATTTGGTATTAATACACGCTAACATTCTTCAATTGATATAATAGCATAATCACAGTACTGTTTCTCCTTTATGGTGTTTTGACTATATCTAGTGTTGGGAAATCCCCTGGGGAATGCATCCAGCGGCTGGGTGGTCCTCAGGCCGCTGCTGGTCCGCGCTGTGGTCCGGTGCAGGCCATGTGGGCTTGGACAGGAGTCCTGGCTGCAGCAGGAGGGTGTTAGTGTGACAAGGGCTGCCTCTTCCCAGGCAATGCCTGTGCTGGATAACTGCTTGGGAGATGCAGCTCTGCAGCTCCTGCAGCTAGCTGTGTTGCAGCAAGATTAAATCTCTCTGCACCAGGCTCCACTGTGAGACACAGAGTGGCCTTGAAAAGCCTTGGGATAATTAAGTTTTGCTTTAGAAGTCTTGCCCCACTGAACTCCATGGCAAAACTGCAGTTGACTTCACAGGGATAAAACCTGTCTCTTATTCTTGCTAGATTTGGACTAGAAATCTCAGCTTCCACTACAACTAATGGAAGTCACATGCATGTTCCAGGAGGAGGGCAGATCTCTTTCATCTCTTGAGTACCATGCTCCTCTGTGGCACTTCCAAGGCTGCATCAGTTATCACAGGTCCGTTTATTTTAATGATGCAGCAGGAGTGTCCTAACTTCCTATGAAGGTACTTTGTTGTAATTATCTTGTATGTCTAGGGGCACCACAAGGGGTTACATTTATTTTACTGCCAAAGAACTGTTATTTCAGCTGCAGTTCTATGAAGAAACAATCACATCTCCAGCAGTTTGTTAGATTAATCACAGGTGTGTAATCCCAGCGCATACCCTAGAGGGTATATCCTTTGACCCGTTTCCTTTTTTAAAGGGGAAACTCTGAATTAATATCACTTGCATTGCTTATCACCATTCACATTGGGTTTCTGCAGGATGCTGCAAAAAACAAACTAAAAGCTGCTATGACCTTTATTTTACTTGTGTACAAATGAGTATTGTAATTTAACAAACTTGAATTGCTCATTGGCAGAATTCCCTGGAATACTGGAAGTTAATGATAAAAGCTCAAATGTAGAACTGGTTCTGGAACTAAGTGAAGCAAAGAATTTACTTCACTTTTGAAGCAAAGAATTTGTTCACCCTTAGCACATAGCTGTGCTTCAGTGTTTTATTCCAATGGCATTAGAATAATTAGTTCATCAACTCATCATTTATTAGTTCGCAATAAGCAATAGGCAAACATCTCTGATCCTCACCAACCTATGTAGTCATTGCCCAGGTTTAAAATAGGATCATCTTTGATGTTAACTTAGTAATTATTCTTTCAGGTTAACAGTAGCATAAGGATGCACTATTTCCCAGCTTCACTCCATGCCTTGTGCTACAAACCAACATCAAGTAAAGGTTAAGAGACTTCAGAGACAAAGCAGAAGGTTTCCTGGACTTTTACATTTCAGTCATGTAACCATGTAATGTGGAAACAAGTAAATATCTAAGAACTTGAACTTTTGTTGACTATAGTATGTTTAAAAGCCTCATCTGGGGAAAATTAAATGAATATGTGAGAAGGGATATGCATTTACTTTTGTTATAAGTAGAATTCTTACAATAAAACAGCCCTAGGAACAGAATCTCTGTAGGGGAACGAATTTCTGTACATTAAAAAGAAATACAGCCAATGATTCATAGAAACACATGAACTGTTTTACCCGGGAGTATATTTTTAAGTAATTTTGGCTGCTTAGTCCTCTGTTTTTTTGGAAATGAGATTTTTGTTTTACCTGAAGCAGTGGGTTGGTATCAGTGTCTACTACAGCACTCCTGAGACATGTGTGCACTGTGAGAAAGTGGGATGAAATATTAGGGTTTCAGAATAACTGTATCTGTACTTCCGAACTTCCATGTTGAGCTGTATCCTGAAACAAATTCAGACTCAAGAACAAAACACCGCTGAAGGATTGTTCCAGGACCCAGCTTCACAGCAAAATATAGCACTCTGTGAAGCAGTGAACATGCACCCAAATAGGTATTTAATTAAGGTGATGAATGCAAATGATGAACGACTATTGGCATGGATTTTGCAAGGGCTCTTGCAGGAATGCAGCTCTTCCCAAGCACAGAACCCTGTGAACTGCAAGTCTGTGGCAGTGCAGATGTGCAGAATTTGTAAAGCCGTGCGAACATTTGTGGAAAAACACCATTCTGGAAAGGGTTAAACTCGAATTTTCCTGCTGTCTGTATTCTTTACTCATATTGTCCTGAAAATCTAGAGTGACTCTTGAATATTTAAGACTTGGATTGAATATAAGTCTTTTGTATGCCTTAAGGATCTGTTCAATATGCACAGTACGTTCTTACTTCCCAGATTTATCACTAAGCACAGAAAAGCAAGCTTGCTATTGTTTTAGAAGTCTCTCTAGGAAAGGAGTGGTCTGGTGGGTCTTGCAGAAAAAGACATACTGCAGTTCTTCAAGATATTTATATGAAATGCATCCAATGGGGATTCATATTCCTTCTGGGATTCCTTTCTGGCATAGGGTATTGCAAGTAATAACCTTTAACTGCTATTAATAATCTATTAACTCCTTTGATGGCTCTAGTGAACACAGCTGTGTGACAGGAAATCTTGTTTTGGGAGAATGGATGTACAGAGTCCACCCTGAAAAAGATATTTGTGGGAAGAAGAAAAGGGATAAAAAAAACCAAGTGCCTTGTCTCAGCTGAGTGTTTGCTTCTCATACTATTATGCTTTATAATAGAGCCAACTTCAAAGCCCAATTAACACTTATAAGGACACAGACTGGCAAAATAGTTTACATGTTTTTTGCTAAAACCAAGGTTGTTTTCTGCTATGGTAAATTCATATGAAGGCTGTCTCAAAACAGATTTGACTTGAAACTTAATTGAAAATGACACATAATTCTGCAGAAAATGCAAAGATGAACATTAATTTCTTTTTTCTGTAAGGTTTTTTAGTCACTGTGGTTGGGCTACTGACAAACGTCTGCTCTGCTTCCTACGTAAGGCTGGTCTGTTGCAGTAGTAGAAGATCAATCAGAGAAAATGACTAATACTGAAAATATAATCCTTCATTTTTCAGGCACTGCTAATTTGTTAAATTTGGCCTGCAATGATCCAAACTGTTAACAACCAGTGTGTTGCAAGAGGAGCAAGAAACCTTGTTTGTTCCTATTGAATAATTTTTGAACTATCTTTGCTTTGAGAGTTGTCGAAAGAGTATGAACAGTGAGAAGGAAGCATATTAACTTTAAAAAAAAAGAATAAGCCTCCCACTTCCATTGCTTCCATTGAATGTTTAGTGATGTAATTTTACCAAAGGACCGCATAAGAACTGAATAAAGTCTTCAGGGTTTCTCTACGCAGTGATAACCTGGACTTGTACCAAATGTTTCTTTTGCCAAATCCTGGGAGTACTTTCACTCTGTGTAAGTCTTGGCAGGAGAAAACTGTAGCAATTGCCACCAACAGGCTGTGGAATAAGTTTATTACTATTTACAGAAAGAGGAAATGCTATGATCATATAACCTACTCCAACGGGGCACTTTATGTTGTTGTTGTTATTTGAATTTTAAATTGGGAAACTATAACACATGAAAATCTGATTTTACTGAAATCAAAGGGGAAAATTTGCAGTGATTTTAATTAAGCAGAATTTTATTCAAGATCCATATTCAAAATACTTTTTTTGAAATGAGAACAGTAAACATTGAATACTTTGTAGGGGCATTATACAGAGAAACCTTTTCCTCCACTTTCATATGGAATTTAATTAAGATTCTCAGCTCCTCTGGATGGGGAAGTAGAGTCACTCCAGTCTGAAGGAATTAGATTACTTAAAACAGGATAGAATGATGGGAAATGCATGCAAAGACTGGGCCAGATATGCCTGATTTATATATACATACTTACCTATAAATAACATAAAGCTGTATATTGCTACCTGACAATCTCACTTGACCCCGACTGATGACTTACTGCTGCAAAGAAGTAATTTTACTGCTGGTCAACACTCCCAGGACTGATTTACCATGGCCCTCTATAGCAAAGTGAGTATTAAAAGCTGGTTCTCAGGGGTTAAACCCAGTGCATTATCCATAGGCTACCCTTTCTCTGATTTTCAAGTACAGCCCAATACTAGAACATATTAAGGCAATAAATCTTTTTTCCCCCTTTCCTTTCTTTTACTTTTTTTTTTTTTTCTTCTGATTTAAAACCCACCAGGTGTAAGGAATACTGTTAAGATTTAAAGTTTCGAAATTCCGTGAAACCACGTTCCCCACGCCCCCGCGTTTTGCAGCCCCGGCCCCTCGCTCCGCCCGCAGCGTTCCCAGCGCCGGGAGCGGCCGGAACAGGGGCAGGGGAGGCGGCCGGGCTGGGGCACGGGGCCCGAGAAGCCTCGCACGCCCGGCTCCGGGGGCTGCCTGCCGAGCAGGTCCCGCTCTGTGTGCTGCGTGGAGCAGGGGGAACCGGGAGGATGGGGCTGGAGACCCCTTGGCTGATTGATGCGGGCTGGAGGCCGGTCTGGCCAGGCGCCAGCCCCTCCACTACTTTGAAAGACTTCTTTGAACCACATCTGTTTTTTCCAGCAACTGAGGACGAGTCAGTGCTAATCCAAGGGCTGGTCCTGCTAGCAGTGAAGAAGTCAAAATTTGTTGTTTGCTGACAGGATTCTGATTTTTTTTTTTTTTTAATTTTAGAGGATTTTTTCATCTTAGCTATATGCTCCTGTGTGCAATGCATATCCATTCGAGAATAAAGACTGTGATTCTTGTGTATTTAAGTGAGTGCCGCTGTACTTTGTAGGTGCTTCTCTAAGCAGTGAAGTGTGGAAATGGAAATGATTCATTTAACTTCTGCAATTTAGTGTAGATACCTAATGGGAAGGGAAGGGAAGGGAAGGGAAGGGAAGGGAAGGNAAGGGAAGGGAAGGAAAGGAAAGGAAAGGAAAGGAAAGGAAAGGAAAGGAAAGGAAAGGAAAGGAAAGGAAAGGAAAGGAAAGGAAAGGAAAGGAAAGGAAAAGAAAGGAAAGGTCTACCAATACAAAATTTTACAATTTTATTTTCACACTATCTGTAGTATCCAGGATTATCCCTATTTTTGGTTTCTAGTATTTGACATGCACGTGTTTATTCAATGTAACCAACGGTAATCTCTCTGAAATGAAGTGTGTACTAATAACACCTGTTTGCCAGTTTTACATGCAATTGCTCTGGAATTTAATGCTTACTGGAAAAACAGAACTCTGCCTCCTGCTTCAGCAAAGATTTAAGTGAGAAGGAGATGTAGCAGAATTACAGCGGACATTGATTCAGTGTCCCTGTTCTGTGTCATCATTTTTTAAAATCTAAAAACCTAATCTGTTTTACAGCAGAAAGAAGAGCTTTTACTCAGATAATGAAGTCTTAAGCTGTACTTTAATTTCTCATCACTCACTCTTTGCCATATATAACTTAGTGCATTCAAAGACATCTGAATAAAAAAATAAGTGTCCAGGTCTTTGCTAAGACACTCTATCACAGGACCAGAGTTTTATAAAACTGATTTGTCTTTACACCACACAAATGTCTGATTTTATTATTATTATTAATGCCTCAGTGTTGGGGAGCAGCAGCTCAGGAACATTATTATAGAAACTAAGGGAACCTTTATGCAATTCTGGGACCTGATCTTTCAGAGAATCCAGAGAATAGGTAATTTTTTGTGTTCAGAGGCCAACTCTGATTTACTTTGGCTGAAGATGGGAGAGTTGAGGACCCCTGCAAGTTCCCCAGCCCAGGGCATGGGTTCGGCTTGCCAGAAAAGAGGAACTTACGGTTGGTGACAGTGTGTGAACCCTGTGCTTTAGGCGAGCTCTTGAAGGAGCCTGTGGCAGAAGCGGGGCTGGAATTGAAAGGCAACGCTCAACTGTCTTAACCACAGCCCCAATTCTCTCTTGCAGCTCACCAGCAGGGTTGGAACCTGTAGATTTACCGCCCAGATCGCTGCTGCTGCATGAAACGGAATAACTGCTTGCTGCAGGAGGTTCTGGTCCTCCTTGCCCCGCGGCTGTTGTGCTGTGGCAGCGGCTTCCAGAGCTACAGGAGTGGGAATGGCAACCCAGGGTGCCCTGCAGGTCCCTGGAGCCTTTTTCTTGGGCTGTGCTTTCTTCAGCCTATTGCCTCACACTTATTTCACACTTACTCCATTTCAATACCAGGCTCCCTGCCTCACAGCCCTCTCCAGGGCCCTTTATCCCAGGCATCTTGCTGAGCTTGTCGGAGATGCCGCTGCCTGTGGGCCACCGCCCATCCTGGGACTGCTGCCCCAGCCCAGCTCCTGCACCAGTGTACGGCCCCCTCATCCTGCTCCCCGTGCCAGTCCCAGCACTCTGTCACTGCTGGGCTCCATTGTCCCTTGGCTCCCTCCCAAAGCAGAGCTCTGTCCTGTGCCCTTTCTCAAAACCAGACAATCTTTACTGCAAATGCATAATTTAGTTATTATTTCTAACAAATTATGAACTTCAGGTTTTTATTTTGTGGTACACAATTCCAGTGTTTTCCTTGCTTCTGCCCCTTCCCAGAATAGCAAGAGAAAAAGCCTGGACATTTAAATAACTGCCTGCACAAGTTTCTAGTTCTCTTCCCAGAACTACAAAGACCCTTCTGAAGCAGGTACAGATTTTTTTGATCAGTTTTCTTCCTCACTTTTGTCTTTGAATATGGCTGAGCTCTGTCCCCTGAAGTTTTCAAGTAAGTCAAGTGAAGGCAAACACTCTGAATGAAAATTTTAGCCTGGAAGTTCAAGTGAAAACAGAATCTTGTAATAGAAAGTGCCAAGACCACCTTCACTCAGGCAGAACGATCAGCTTATCCTGTAATTCTCCTTTATTCTTTCCATACCTTCCTACTGTTGGTCCCCATTATGAACTGCTAATCAAAAAAGTTTGTGGAATGAGTTCCAGGAGAAAAACCCCAAAGTATTCCAAAGGACTGATTTTGAGAGAACTTTACCAGGAGAATTAACAATAGAGTACACCAAATAAGGCAAATTAGTTTTAAATGAATATCACATGGAAAGCGTACATAATTAGTATACTCTTACAGCAAAAAGAGAATAATCTTAATACAGAAGTTCTTAAAAGTTTATGAGAACACTTGCAGAAGTAAAGTGGTCAGACACACCAACAGGCAACATGCCAAGAGTCAGTGAGGGCTAAACCTGGCCCAGGCACGGGGGTCCGGCTGGTGGGGGCAGGGGTCTCACTGCACCTGTGGGCAGAGGGCAGTGCTGCAGCAGAGCTCAGAGCTGGAGGAACCACCTGCAGGGCAGAGCCCTCCTTTTGTGTCTAAATGCCAATATAATGCTGCATTATTGTAAATAAGTACATCTTGCATCAAGAATAATGGGGTCAGCAGGACCAGGGCAGTGATTGTCCCCCTGTACTCGGCACTGGTGAGGCCACACCTCGAATCCTGGGTCCGGTTCTGGGCCCCTCACTACAAGAAGGACATTGAAGTGCTGGAGAGAGTCCAGAGAAAGGCAATGGAGCTGGTGAAAGGTCTGGAGCACAAGTCTGATGAGAAGCAGCTGAGAGAGCTGGGGATGTTTAGCTTGGAGAAAAGGAGGCTCAGGGGTGACCTTATTGCTCTCTACAACTATCCCAAAGGAGATTGTAGGCAGGTAGGGGTCAGCCTCTTTTTCCAAGTAACAAATGATGGGACAAGAGGAAATGGCCTCAAGTTTTTCCAGGAGATGTTTAGATTGGGTATTTGGAAAAATTTGTTCACTGAAAGGACTATCCATTCCTGGAATGGGCTGCCCAGGGAGTGGTTAAGTCACCATCCCTGGAGGGATTTAAAAGACATATTAAGAAGTGTAGATGCTTAGAGATGCACTTAGAGACATGATTTAGTGCTGAATATGGCAGTGTTAGGTTCATGGTTGGACTTGATCTCAGAAGTGGTGCATGTACTCTGTGTACCACTTTGTTTTTGGAGAGCCTAGATTTAATCCTTAGCCTGTTTTTTAATGGCCTGTGTTTTATCTGGTTCTGCTAATTCCTGTGACTATTTTTCTTATTGCTGCTGCTCCTTTTGCCTTCTCTTTTGAGCTTAGGCTAAAAGCTTAAGTGACAGAAAGATAGTAAAGAGGTCAAATTTCAGTTCTCCTGTGTCCCTTCTGCCATCTTCATCAATATCTCCTGCTTGTCCTTCACCCTAGGAGTGGGCTGTGGATGCTGCTTGTACCGTGTCACATCTGGCAGAGCTGTGGAGTAGAGCTGGTGTCCTGGGGGCTGCTCAGGGGCTGCACGTGATATTGGGGACAGTGCAAGGGCGTCTGTTTTGTCCCAGATATGCTGAAATGTTAGAGCACGCAGTAGTAACAGCCTGGGTAAGTACAACTATAAAACTTTATCACGTGTCAAAAAGATGCTGTATCATCCTCTGGACTGGGTTTTTATGAGGGGAAGTGCTGCCTGCTCTTTCGTGTTGCTGAAGATGTTTTACTAAGGCTTTCCTTCTTCCATATTTGTCAGGGAGAGAAACAGTGTAAATGAAAGGAGTAGAGAGAATTCAGGTTTTGGCAGTATTTCAGTTAGAGGAGGTAAAAGAGCCAGTGCTCAGTTTAAAGATGTAAGGCTTCAGGAAAAGCAATTTCTCTTTTCAGCTGGCTGGAAAACTGCTGCAGTCCTGTTAAAACTCAAGATTGAGCTGGGATCCAACTGCAATTGTTAATTCCCAAGTAAATTTCATAGGAGTTTGGACAGTGTTTATCTGTGTCTGATGCAGAGTTTGTGCTTTGGGCAATCTGATTCTTCTTGAAAATGGTGTTGAATAATACCTAAGTCAAAAATCACTTCTGGTGACCCCATACAAAAAAGACTGAGATCTATTCTGACATAGTAGCTACTAATCACTGCTAAAAGATGGCACCCAATTTTCAATGTTTTTGTGAAATCAAACAATGAGTAATATTTACATTTGCTTCAAAAATAGATCCAGTACCTATGTCTGCAATCAGAATCTCTTCTGAGAAAGTGTTTCAGTCAGAGAGCAGCCTTATGAATGCTGCTTTTGAGCCCCAAACTTGCAGGATTTCTCCCAACACTTAGCTGTTATATACTAGTTGAAGAAAACTTGGTATTTGTACTAGTAGTGTCTTCTAGCCATTTATAGTAATATTGCTCCTTTCAGTTAATTTTTGATGTCTTGTATGGCATATTGTGAGTGACTTGTGGATGAGCAGTGAAATAAGTGTAAATAGAAGATTTCCTTGGGGTGATGGCTTATCAGAAGAGAGACAGAAAAAAGTCAGCACCTTTTAAGATACTAAGTAATTATTTGGGAATAGAACAGTTAAAATTGTGATTAAATACATTTTGATAGGTTGCTTCATTAGTGGTTCAGCTTCAATAAATGTTTGGTTGGCCTCTTTGGTTTGCTCTCACTGGAAAAGTTACTGATCTGAATAGTTTCATTAAGTACTTGCCTACCACTTCAAGTCACTCACAGTCTGATTTTCAGCAATTAAATGTAGTCAAAGCCTGTCATCAGGTAGTTGCCTTATCCCTTTTAGTCACTGCCAAAGCAAATAACAACAGGTCAAAACTTATCCTTTCTGGGCTTTGATTTTTTTAAAGCAAATAAAATGAAGACACAAGATTCACTCGCAGTTGTCTCTCCAGGGCTGGCTGAATTCCAGGCTTCACTCAGATTGCAGGCCTGGTCCCCCTGTAATAGTCATAAACATAAGGGTTGTAACAAATATGGAGAGCCACCACTCCCATCTTTAGTGTGGCTGGAAAAGTCTGCTACCCACCTTGCCCCTTCTGAAGATTTCCCAAGCAAAGGCAGCAGTCCAGCTGGGATGAGACACGTGGGACCATGCTTGTGGAGGGCCCCAGCTGGAAGCGGCCTCTGGTCCTGCGTTTGGGGATGGATGGTGGCTGATGTGCACAAACAACTGCTTTGGGCTTGGTGGGGTGAAACCTGCAGTACTGTGCAACCTTCCCAGCAGGCACAACTGGGGCTGTGGGGCTGAGGAGAAGTGTCTTCAGCATTCTTCCTCTCTAGGTAATGTTTTCGTGGTCAGATCAGCTTGTACCTCTTCTCAGGGTACACAGAAATGGTTTCCAGTTGAATCCAACTGTTGAAAAAGGTTTTTTCATACAAATGAAAATAGTTTAGGTACCTGGTTAATGAGAATAAATCTTTGCCCTTGATGGAGTGTTAAGATGTTTCAGTTTTGCTTGATTGTCATGGTTAACTTTTGGTGATGTTCACAGAGGTTGATGCTCTCTAATTCAGACCCTCTGAGCTCTCACTTCACCTCAGGACTACTCACAAACACAAAATCAAACACAGACCACAGTCTCTGTATGACTGAAGCAGATGAAACACCTGGAAATGTTTGCAGAGTTTTAGCCCAATACCACTTCAAAATGATAAACTGAAATCATAAAATAAATTTGTTTAACTGTAGTCTTACTTTACTTGTAAAATTTCAGTGTTGCAAATTCAGGTCAGGAAGACCTTGCTAACAGGAGATTGCATCTACAACTTCTTGCTATAATAAGAGAGAAAGGAAGAAAGGAAAAAAAAGAAGGAAAGAAGGAAGGAAAACAGGAAAACAAGGAAGGAAGGAAGGGGAAGGAAAAAAGAAAGAAAGAAATGAAGAAAGAAAAAAGAAATAAAGAAAAAGGTAATTTTTGCTATGTAACCATCTTCTGTTAACTTTTGAGTTTTCTTTGGTGCAGAAACCTTTGTCTCAGTCAGAGCTTTGTATCAGGATATAATCACCCATCTTTGCTTCCAATCCTAACGCAAATTTAAAAAGATAAGAGGAGAAATTAGACAAGTGTTTTCCTTCCCCCTGGAGGCTGAAGGTGACACGTCTGAGCTGTAGCTGGTCTCTTCTAAATCCTGGCCCTTGCAGCTCAAGGCTTTCAAAGAGTGAGGGTGTGTCACTGCAGCTGTTGCATCAAACAAAATCAAAGAGATTTGATTAATATAAACTTCAAAATCAGTGCCATCTTTCCTTCACAAAATACTTCAAACACAGCAAGAAATGTCATCTCCCAGATGACGGAGGTTAATCTATCTAATATCCTCTTTTCCTTGCATCTGAATGCAAACTACTGGAATATACCCAATTACCTCTCACCAGTCAGAAGAAATTCCTCATTCCAGCAATGTCAATCAGATTTTAAGAGGAGATTTACAGTCCTTTTTTTGTATAAACGTGGCTTCTGAACCTGCAAAGCCAAGCAGGACGGACGAAACAGCATGCACAAACTCCCACTTGCCACTCTGTCAGAGTGTCTGTTTAGAAGATCCTGGGTAAAATTTGCACTTTGATTTGAAACCTCTGTTCAATGGATGTGGCAGGGTCTGGAATCAGCAGGATTTGGCCAACTGTCTGTAGCGACAGTGTGACTGTATTATTTCAGACAGTAAATCTTTGTAACACCATCAAATTTTTAATCTAGAAACTCAAATTAACAGATGAAAGGCTTGTTTCTGGTGTTGCTACTCATTGCTTACAGGAGCTTTGTGCAGTCCATGAATTTTAATACTGAAGCACATACGTATGTGTACATCAATCTCAAACTTTTCTTCACAGAATTACACTATCGACAGTTTAAAATTGCTGATACCATACAAAGCTAAACTTTTTGCCATTGTAAGAAATTTTCAACAGCACATTTCTGAGTGAGTTATACCTCTTTGTGGACTAACCATGTTTTTTGTTTCATGTTTTCAGGTGTTATTTTACTCTTAACCTGTTTGCCTTCTGCTCATTGTTTTGAATCAGACATTCAAAATATCTGAGTATTCAGTGAATCTGCACATTTTTCTCAGTAGTCTGAAAGTGCAGAAGTGCTAATTCTGTCCCCCAGTCCCTGCAAAACATTAAACAACCAAACACATGCGCAGGATTCTACATGTGGTCTGCTTCATAACATAGTACAAGATTATACATTAAATGTTTGGCTTTAAGCTTGGAAAAAAGAGCAATTCTAAATCCCTCTGTGAGGTTATGTAGCAATTTGAATGAAAATGAAATGAAACAAACCAAACCTTTTCCCCTTCTGCTCATGCTTGCATCATACCTGGAGATCAGTGCAGTAGTACACAAAAAATTCATGTGTCACAGAGAATATAGTCATATTTTCAAATTCAGTTGACACCATTTAAAAACTCATTATGAGTTGATAGTCAGACTAAGATAATGACTGAAAGTATTACACCTTGTAGAATTAATTAACTTGATGTACATATTGAAATGAGAGACAAATATAATCATTTAATGTTTCAGTTAGCATTATTTTAACTTGATGATTCATACTTTTTAAAAAAATATGTTGACTGGAGAAAATTTTTTATGAGTCTGACTTAAGTGGTTATTTTAGAAAAGTAAAATCTAGGCTCTAACATCCCTTAGTACTTTCCTGTATTTAAATGGCCCCTTGGAACCAGTCACGGTGAGATCTCTGCCAAATTTCCAATTGCTAGTGAATTAAACCTAAATAAAGCCAGTAGTTGCCAGACAGGGAAATAGTCTGATGCTTTTGGCATTAAGAAATATGCATATGAAGTTTTGGTATTGGTTTATTCAACTGTGGTGATTGGATGGAAATGGAATTGAAGACCTCAATGGAATTGTTTCAGCCTCAGCAGTAAGCTCCCTGCTGTCCCTGGAGGCACCTCCTGGTGAGCCATGCTGGGACACAATGACCTGGAGAACAAAAGGACAACTACTAAAAAAAACTGCTAAAAGAAACTTTTAACTCCTGTTCATAATCCCAGGGTTTGAGGAAAGTCAGGTGCAGGGGCTGCATTTTGGCTGAAGGGTGTGGGAGGGCAGGGCAGAAATAAATTTGGTGAGGTTATACTGTCCTTTTTCAAGAAGGAAAGCAGGTGAGGGTGAAGATTGGGCTGGGACTAATGCTGGAGCCTTGTCCACCATGGTCTGAGCAGCTGCACTGAGGGACAAGGCATGGAGCATGGGCAGCAGTGCTGGGGTGCCTGGGGAACATGCAGCTCCTGCTTCTCTGACCCTGGGAGAGCAAGGAGAGAGCTGGATGCAGACAAAGCCAGTTCTGCTCCCTACCTACTTTTCTGAATCTTTTCTGTGGGATTGGGTGGTACCAAGAACGGCTCATTAAGTCCAGCGGTGCCTGAAATGGAAATACAAATGTTCAGAATCCATACTGTGGCATTATTAGGGTGAACTTTTTTACGTCAGGATTTCCTGTATTTCATAACGCGTCCAACAGTTATATTGGCCAGTTGACAACATCCAATGAGAGCAATGAAAAATCAACTCCCATAATGGTAAAATTAACAGCAGAATGCTTTAAGATGCCATGCAAATCCATCTGCTCTTTCATGTGTTTGTTTGTACTCTGGAAAGAAGGGAAACAAAGGGAGAGAGAGGACTTTGAAGGCAAAGTTACTTATGTAGATTAACTGTTATAAAAAAAACCTGTAAGGGAAGCTGACTAAGATTTAAACTAACTAGAGAAACAAGAAAAACATGGTAAATTTACTTCAGTGTTGGTAAATACGAAGAACTATACCCTGGATGGAAAAATACAGAATGTTTCTATTCCTTTGAAGGACCCTTGACTGTAAGAGCTGTATGGTGTTAGATTTCATATGCACAGAGGAGTGATTAATATTGTAATACCTTTACAGTATCAAGGGTGAGCTCCCCCTTGGGACAACATCCAAAAGGGTGTTCCTGAATTAGAACACTCAGAGGTGAGCAGGACTGAATTACCCACATCTAATCACATATGTAACCTATACTGAGGACAAATTTGGTTACTTAAACATAGGTGCCGATTTAATTTTAGATGCAGTAGGAATTCTTCCCTAGTGTACTGCTGCTTCCCAGAAGCACATGAATCTCATACAAGGCCTTTGATATATATTACAGCCTCACATGGTAGTCTTGGAAATGCAAAACAATTAAAATGGCACTGTGTTTAGGCAGATTAATTTACTTTTAAAAGTTATTTTCCTTTTTTTTTTTTTTTGGTGTGTGCTCTGTGTAGCTTCCAAAAATCTCACTCATGCCCAGAGAAATTGTTACCCTCTTTAGTGCACAGTTGAAGAGAATAGTTATGATGCTATTTCCTGTTCTTAATGGGGAGCTGTGAAAACCAGCTTTCAGTTAATCACTCTGTAGTAACTCCTTGCCCAGTGTTTGTATGGTCTGTTTGCTAGAGGACTATTAAGAGAGTTCATGGTCTTGTCCTTATGGCATGTTTGACCTGTCTCTTTCATTTGACATCCCCGGCAAATAGAACATTCTTTCCTTGTAATGTCATGTGTCTGCCCAGCTAGCAACAGTGTAATGACAATCAGCATGGAAATTTATCTAGGAAAATCACAGAAACAAGCAAGAGGATAATTTTTTTTTTTTTGGTTCTCTGTATTTTTGTTAAGTGACAGTAGAATGGAGCAAATCTTTGATAGAACTACAGTAGTTCACATTCAGGGAGCCATTCTCACAACTGTGAGGGCTGGATTTTTCCTTTTATCCTTAAAAGAGAGCTTAAGTTCTGATTAAATTGCTTGGGGTCACCTGCAGTGCACACGATGTCGCATTAGTAAGTAAGCATTAGTAAGTTAAATATAAGCACTGTTAGCTTTGTCTGGCCCTGCATTCAATCACTTGTCAAGGAACTGCACTGACCAACTTCTTTCTAATCCTTTGTATAGTTATAGGGAATTAATCTAATACACCTGACATCCTCTGCCTTTAATGCAGTTAGTGGTATTTTCCATATTTACTGCTGGGTTTTCATACTATTTATAGCACAGAAATACCCAACATACATTGGGCGGTCTGACATATAGCTGACCATGCTCAATTAGCTGAATAGACATCCTAACTGTAGGCATGACCTGACCGAATGCAAGGGGATGAATTAGCAAGACAAAGAAATCTAATGATTATTAAGATGTTATACAGATTTCTCAACCTTTCCAAATTCCTTTCTGAAGTAAAGTGCCTCCTTAAATTATGACTGTCTTCACCTGTACAGCCTCACATACACATGGTGTCTGCCTTCTCTTCTTACTCTGGGCTCCTTCACCAGCCACCAGCTTAACCATGCTCTGTGCTGGTCTCCTGCCTCACTGCCCATCCACCTTGCCCTGATGTGGCTGGACACAGCCCATCTGACAGCAGCGGCCTCCTCTCTCAGCATGACTCCTCTCCTCTTTTACAGCTCTGTGTTAGATGTTTCCAGGCCTGCTTTTCCCATTCCTGCTGGCTTTCCCAGCCCAAATTGCATGAGGAGACCTCACTCCAGGGAGTGTTCCCATGTGCTCTGTCTGGGGTACTCACTCCCTATGCACCTGGGGAAGGACTGCTGGGATTGAGGATACCATGGATTCCTCAATTATGGGCTGACTCCTGCTCCCAGTGTAACATACTCTATTTGAAGGTCATGAGCTGGGAAGAGCCAGCAGCTCTGGCTGGAATCATCTTCTCATTATCTGGCTGGCACAAACCCTACCACTACCCAGTGCAGTTCCTACCTTTGAGACCTTGAAAAAACAACATTTTTCTCTTATCACCCAGTGTTTATGTTTTGTAGACTTGCAGGGTATGAAATTTTTCTTTGATGAAGCAGATGGCTCACTCTGTCCTCCCATTTGTTTATGATATCTTGACACCTGGTTCTTTCATTCGTATTTATGGTGAGATGCTTTTCTTCCCTGTGAGTGATCAGAATCCAGATTCCTTTTTTAAAATCTCCATTTATCTACTTAAAAACGTGACTGGGAAGCTTTTTCTTTAATTTTATTGCTTAATGGCGAGATTTCCCTCACAGAAAAGCTACAGTATTTTCTTACATTGTAGTGAATCACTACAAGGGACTAGCTGGGCCATGGCAAAATGTGGAAGTGTTTTTGTGTACATATACATTATCTACAAGTGGTTTTTAGCGTGCTTCAATATGTCTTAGTAGTTTCCAAAACTGACCATTAATCCTTTATTTCTGTGAAGAAGCAAATCACAATATAAAAATTTGAGCCTGCCACATGTACCCTCATGTCTCTCATTTTAGTAGTCCAACGACACATTTACCAGTGTAATGCTGAAGTTAATTTGTTGTCAGTTTTATTTTTTTTTTCATGTTCTTTCATTTATTGCTGTTCTTGTATTCTGTCTGCTTTCACTTTCTTTCCTCTTCTCTGCTTCCATTTCCTTTTCCCAAGGTAAATATTTTCCTAATATTTAGTTCCTGCTTTTGGCAGCTACATTAAAGCCTCATCTGGCCCAATTTAATGTCATACAGCAAAGCCAGCTTCAGAGAAAGAACTAGAAGGAACTAGGCTGCACAGTTACCTTTCAGTTCCCTGTAGAACCTCATCAGTCTAATTCCCCGAAGAGCAAGGGTTTATAGCTTCATTTCTTTAAATAAAGTTTTTTCTTTCTAGTTTGTGAATGATTCCTACTGCATATATGCATTACTTCTAAGCAATTTTTTTCACTTCTCCTCAGCATTTTGCCTGCTCTTGTGAATGAATTCCACAAACTGGTAATACATGATATTTTTCTGAGTAAAAAAGTGTTTTCTTTCATCAAATCCATGTTTGTTGCTGTCACTGGCTCTCTCCTTGCTCTTGTACTAGAAGAATTATGCTTGTTTCTTCAGTGCATTTTTCATTTCTCTCACGTTCTCTCTCTCAGGTAAACAGTCCCAGTCTCTGGAAGTTTTTCCTATGCTTCTGTTCCTTTACCATCTCTGTCTCTAAAGCCATTCTGCAGCTCCATTGTCTTCTGAGATAAGCTGACCATAGGACATCAGTTCCAGTGCGAGTGTTGATTCATACAACACTATTTCCAGTTCCTTCTGTCCACCTCTCTAGGTGCTCACACTGTGTTTGCTTGTTTGTCTACCACTGTAAGTTAATCAGAGCCACAAATGCACACCAGAGGTCCACAGGGCCAGCAAAAAGGGATATTTATGTGGTAGCCCCGTGATTAGAGCACTTGTTAGGCAGTAAGTCCATTTTCTCATGCAAGAAATCCGAATCTGAACAGAAAGTGCTTAAATGCTCCTGCCAGAATTTCATATTGCTCTTCCTTCATTAACCTCCTGTGGCAGCACGTTATGCAACTTAATTTTACACATTGTTTATTAGAAATGTATTTTTTGCTTTGCAGTACCTCGTCATCCCATCAAATGTTCCTTTATTGTTGTATTTGATGTGTAGACCAGAAATCCCATCTCTGTGCTACTCTTCGGAATTTACATCTTTTCATGTTTTCTCTTTTTTATTCTCTTTGTAGGGTATTTCCAGACAAGAACTCTTTGGAAATTTTTTTGCCATTTCCATGTAAGAGTTTCCTATCCTCTTGATCATTCCTGTTTTAGATAAAAAACCCAAATGAGATCAAAAGCTGCATTGCTGGGAAGTGAGTACTGCTGTATTTAAATAAATGAAAGGATAATTATCTTAAGTAAATCTATATATAGTATTTATCAGAAGTTTATCCTTCTTCTGAATCAGAGAAACAGTAATTATAGTATGGAAGCTACAGTATTTTGCAAATCAGTGTTTCACAAACTGTGAAGGGCTGACAGAAGTAGACAGCTCTGCGTGAGCTACTCATGGTCAGCTGTGGCCAGGATATGGAATGAGTGTGTGTGGCTTGGGAGACATCCAGATACAGCCCCCATAGTAACCTGGCTTAGGCATCAACTGCGTGTGCAATGCTAATGACTGGAATGTGATTATGCACTTAGTGTCTGGATAAAGTAATTAAGCAATTGAGAAATGTATGATGGGCATACAATAAAAGATAATAACTAACACGTGATACAGCATAATGGACATAATCAAATACTTGTAAGGGGAAACCAGGGTCACTATCAAGGCCAGTTCATCATTTGGAGTGATCCAAACCTTTGGATGGATGGAATCAAGCAAAATACAGCTGGGGCACCTGTCAGCACTGTCTTCTCAGCTCCAGAAAGAAGCCTGAGGTCAAGTGCTCAGCTGAGTCTTGTGGCTGTCCTGTAGGTGGCTGAGCTTAGTGCTTGGAAAAGATAGTAAGAAATGAACTGGGGGGCGGCCTGAGCCCTGGAGAGCTGACAGTCCCTGCAGGGACAGGTGGCCATCGTGGGACAGAGTGGCCCAAGGGAGGAGAGAGACTGTAAAGGAGCAGGCAAGTTACATATTTGATTTTACATAAAAACATGTGAGATTTGGAAGGTTTGGAAAATGTGTGCAGCAGCTGTCTCAGTATATGGCTCTGAAACTTTGGGAAGGCAGGTAGTGACTCCTACCTCCCTTCATTTCTGCGGGACAGTGAAGTGCTGGTTTCATTTGTTTATTTTACAGTGACATTTGGAAACCTTTGCTCCTTTTATTTCGTCCTTAGGTTCTTTTGTCAGACTGATCTGGAATTTAGTTTCAGTACTGAATTGTGCTTCACTGGAGTAAGTGCTGTCCTTACGTTAATTTTTGAGGTTTGTTGGAGAATTGATTGAGAACAATATGGCAAATACATTTAAGGAACAATTGTGTTTCAAGGTTTACTGAAAAATGTTCTGAGGTAGAAGAAACATGTACGTAGGATAGGCTTAGCACACAGGTTGAAAGACTGTAAAAACTTTCCTGAGTCCTAAAACTCTCTGAAAATTGCCTCTAGCCAGTACAGTGTAAGGTATTCTGCATAAGCTATCTTTCTAAAAACTTTAATGAAAAAAAAACATATAACCATCAAGGAAGCATATACTTTTCATTTATTCTTGGGATTGATTTCCACATCAGTATGAGAAAAGAGCTAAGTGAAAGGCATGTGATTGCACGAGTGAAATGGCAACAGCACTGATATGTTAGGGCGTAAGGTTGTTCATCTAAAATCCTCAAACAGTTGGCTCAAAGCCTAAATGAGAAGGTACAAGTTTAGGTACAGATGAGTTGTCTTGAAATCTTTGTTGCCTCTAGCACAGATTGTGTAGATATGGGGAAAAGAAAGAAAAAAAAAAGAAAGAAAAAAAGGGGGTCCAGTAACATTGCTCTTTTTGATGGTGAGAATTTGTTATTTCACTCCTTCGGACTGGATGCATCGAGCCAGATATTCTCCACAACTCTCTAGTCTTTTTCTCTTGACTTTAACAGTTTTCTATTTACTAGAAACATTGTCAGGATATTTGAGTATTGATGATTTTTTTCGGAAATGTAAAATTCTTAAAATCAAGTGACTTGTGACAATCTCAGCTTTCTGTCTCTGAAGATTTCTGAAATAAGGATTGAGAAGAAAAGCTTGTGACTAGAAGAAAAAGAAGAAGAAGAAGAAGAAGAAGAAGAAGAAGAAGAAGAAGAAGAAAGAGTCATAAAACCTGAATGTTAACGAAGAACTTCAAATAGTAGAATTTTACTTCAGAATTCCCCCCCCTCATTGTTGGCTTGTTTTAGTAATGTGTATTATAAAGTCTCTAATAATAATCTACCTTCAACTTAGTATCCTGTAATTCCGCAGCTCTGCAGAGTCAATGGGAGACACATATGGAAACATCACCCTCTAATTAAATTGGTTAACAGCATAAAACTGCGTTTTTGACAAACTTAGACCTATATACTGATACTATAAACTGATATGAAACATACAGAGGAGGGACACCAAGTTGGTTAGAGGGGTGGAGTACCTCTCCTGTGAGGAAAGACTAAGTCAACTGGGATTGTTCAGTCTGGAGAAGAAAACACTGCGGGGAGTTGAGCATTTTCTAGTACCTGAAGGGAGCCTGAAAGACAAGCTGCAGAGGGACTTTTTACAAGGGCATGTAGTGATAGGGCAAGGGAAATGGCTTTAGACTGAAACAGGGAAGGTTTAGATGAGATATTAGGAAGAAATTCTTTACTGTGAGGGTGGTAAGGCACTGGAACAGGTTGCCCAGAGAAGCTGTGAATGCCCCATCCCTGGAAGTGTTCAAGGCAGAGTTGGATGGGGCTCTGAGCAACCTGGTCTAGGGGAAGGTGTCCCTGCCCATGGCAGGGGGTTTGAATCTAGATGATCTTTAAGGCCTCTTCCAATCCAAACTATTCCACAATTCTATTGTTCTGTGATACACCGTAGCATCTGTATGAGCCCGACAACAAAGCAGAACGGTGCCAGAGGCATGCTCTAACGACAGCCGGCCTTATTCCCGTAACACCAGGGCCACAAACAGGCTCGGCAGCAGAAGGCCGTGCGGGCGGTGGCGGGGCCGGCAATACCCGCCGCGCCCAGCAGATGGCGGCGCCGTGCAGCAGAACCCCAGCTCTGCCCGCCGCGGAGAGGAGCGCTCCTCTGCCCCGCCCTGCCCCCAAGGAAAGGAAAGTCTCCCTCTTTTCCCGGCAACAGAGTTCAGGTTCTCAGATGTACCGTGCAGTCTGCGACATGCTTTATTCGTGTGACAATCTACAATAGCCTGTTTGGTTTTACACCTTTTTTTTTCTCTCCCTGAGTTAACTAAAATAATTTTTCTGCTGTGTGGAAACTGAAGGGAGCAAGAGCCCTAAAAAAATCGCAGAGAAGCTCTGTTACACAAGCTGCCTTCTTAAGTGCTGTCTCCATCAAGCAGTTGATACTTTATTCTACTTTCCACCTACATTTACCATCGATATAGTTTTTAACTTTAAAAATAATATGCACACTACTGGATATGCAAATGCATTCTGTGCTTTTATACTGAGCAGAAAACTCTTCTCTTCAGTTATATTCAACACCACGAAGTCAGAGCTTGGGGAGGGTGGGCCTTCATAGCAAACTGATACTTCCATTATTTGTGTTAGCAAAAAAACCAAAGGAGCTGATAAAATCCTGATGAACTGAACATTGTTGACTTTTCTAGTTATTGAAACTCAATATTTTAAAATTATCCAACTTGGCACTAGAAATTTGTTCAGTTGTCCTGTACAATGTGGCTATATTTTATGACACTGGCAGCACAACTCACTGTTGTGACCCAAAAGAAGACATTTAATTGTGAGGATGATCATATAGGGAGGCCATGTGTCCCTTGCATTCTATGTGAGTCAGCTTATGTCTACTCCCTCCTCACAATGTTCATTCAAGGCATGGGAGAAATGTCTGGGTTACAGGAAAAACTGTGTCTGGAGCAGCCGCACAGCTCTCCATCCTTCAGTGCACAGCAGTGCCTGGGACTTGGACAACCCCCTCACTTCTCTTCCACCTCCAGCACTCCCTGCAAAAGCTTCAGAGCAAAATGCTGATAGATTACACTGACTGTGAGGAATGGTTGAGAGAATTGGGATTGTTCAGCCTGGAAAAGAGATGGCTTTGGGGTGATCTAATTGCTGCCTTTTTGTACCTAAAGGAAGCTTACAAGACAGATGGAGAAAGACTATAGAAAGACTCAGGGGGAATGGAGATTTATTTTCTTTTATGTCCAGGGGGACGTAAAAAAAAAAAAGTCTATTTTTTTTCTTTTATGTCCAGGGGGACATCTTCAACACAGAAGCGGTACCTGAAGCTGTGCTGAAAAGAGAGCAGGTTTAGATTAGAAATTGGGAAGAAATTCTTTACTGTGAGGTGGTGAGGCACTGGAATATGTTGCTCTGGGAAGTTGTGGATGCCCCATCCCTGGAAGTGTTCAAGCACAGGCTGAATGGGGGTCTGAGCATCTTAGTCTAGTGGAAGGTGTTTATGTCCAAGGCAAGGCAGTTGGAACTAGATGATCTTTAAGGTTGTTTCCAAGCCAGGCCTTGCTATGGTTCCATGATTCTATGACTAACAGGAGGATTAGAGCATTTTAAAGGAAAGCTTTATTCCTGACCTCTACTTCTACTTGATACTGGGTGGAACAAAGTGAAACAGAAATATTTATTTCACTTAAAAGGGAATAAATATCATAGCTAAATATATGCGTAGATGAACACCAGATCTCTTAACTTTAATGCTCTTGCAGTTTCTCTCTCCCAATAGCTGGAGTCCTGAATTAGTCATATTTGCTTCAAGCAGTCGTCAAGAGATTTGCTTTTGACAGTAAAGACAGCAGCATAAAAAGGCTTGCACAGGCTCTCTATGCCACGCACCATATTTACCAAAAGACTGGGACAGCCACAGCTACAAAAGAATGATCTGCAGTATCATTGACCAATGCCCAATGAGCAGCCTTCTTTTATTCACAAAAAATGCCTGCAAATTAGTCTCTCTATCATTTTGATAATCTCTCTGATTAAATATCTTTTTAAAATTCAGATATAAATGCTCCCCACATCATTCTGCTGGAAACCAAATAGATTATAAACCTGTCAAAGCTGCAGTCTGTGAATTTCCCTGAGCTGGCTCAGCATTGACAGGAAAACATCACCAGTGATTATTTCTGCATGTTGCGATTTGTCCCAGTGATTCCAAGAGCCAAATATTCAGTTACACGTCTCCTATGAGTGACTTACAGTCAAACCCATCTTAAGTAAGTAGTACATGTAGATAGTTTGGAACACATTTGTAATACCGTTTGTTATCGAAAAGACAAAATAGAGAAGTAGGTATTGCTAGTGTTCAACAAAATTACACTTTATCTGATTTTTGAGTCTTAATCAGCTAATGTTGACTTTGATCAGACTCAGCCACTGACTGTCCTTTTGTTCTCTTCCAAAACTTGCTGGATGTTCTGCTTTAAAGACCACTGCTGTGATCTGAGGAGTAGCAGGTCATAGCTGCCTGAAGGTGCTGCTTGATCAAAGTCAGGAGACTACATGTTTACCTTTCTGCTTTACCCTGAACTTGGATGAGCACATTCACTGGCTTCCACACAAACTCCGGGTTTGGTTTCTTTCCTTCAAAAGGCTCACTGTTTATAATGCACTGCAATGTTGTAACAAAGTACAATATAGCAAGGGATGTATTTGAATATAAAGGCATATGCCCTGGGCTAATAGGAGCTATGAATGTTTCTATTTGCTTTGGAACTACTACAATCCTTCTTATGCATTATTTTAGAAATCACTACATGTAAGGTGCGCACATACAGTTACTTATGTTGACTGCAGAAAAGATGTTATGTTGTATTTGCTTTAGAGAAGTAGCTGAGATATTCTGCAAAAGTAAAGTATTGCAACTTTTGTACTTATTTGAAATAAAACATTTTTTGCTTCAGAATAAAAAGCTTTGCATGTTCAAAACATTTAATTCTGATTTGAATTTGAGTTGCTGCTTTCCCCAGCTATTTATCCTGATCCTCATGAGCTGTCGGGGATGAATCACTCTGCCAAGAAGCCATCCTCCTGGAGGATATAAGCAAGGTTTTCCTCTGAGCCAAGAGCTCCAGGGCACACAGGAATGAAGCAGGCTCTGTTTTCCCTTTGCAGACGCACAATGCTCCTGGATGCCACTGATCTGGTGAGAACAAGTCATGAACTTGATCCAGAGTCCTGACACACCTGGCCAGCTCCTTCAGCCTTTTCAGTGGGGCCCTTTAAGCCAAAGAATTTGTTTATAGAAATATTTATCCCTCACAGACATTTTCCTGAGGCGGTCTCTCTCATACTTCTGCTCATTTGATTAGTTTCCATAGTGACACTTATTTGTAGAGTTTAGAGTTGCTCATAGCAGGTTTCTGCAAATGCCAGCCGCATGTGTGCCATGTTAATAAGATAAAGTCAGTCCTATTTCTTTCCCTTTGTGGTCTGATTTTGCTTTACAGTTAGGAGCATCCTTGGGGGAAAAAAAAAGAAGGTGCTTGGGGGCTGCTTTGGACACAGGATCCAGGGGCTGTTAGTTTATTATTCTGGATGGTATTTTTGACAGAGCTTGTTCTGTCTGAATTGCAGTAGCAGCCTCTGAAGGACTGTCTGTCTGCGTGAGCTATTATATAAGCTGGGGAAACTTTCCATTACAGCAAGGCCTCTAGACTGCTCCTTTATTTAAAATGCAGAATTACATGAAAAAGCAGTTCACTTGAGTGGTGCCTTGTAGGTTGCCTTTTATCCCAGGCTGAAGTAAGACTTTGCTTTTCTTGTGGGGGAGTTGCTGCTATTCTAAGAATAGGAGAAGGCTAAAATCAGATACAAATTCTTGTACACACACACGTAGACACACATCTTACCAGTGTGCCTGAATGTGGAAGGGATAAACAGACATCTGCTATAAGTGAATGAAAGGAGATTTACACACTGACAATTGACAAGCAATTTCAGGAGCATGGTTGCATAAAAACATGCTGATTCTCTGTAGCAATCACAACAAATGCATAGCAGAACAGAAGAGAGTAAGAAGAAAATAATTACTGTTTATGAGCCATGGATAGGTATCCCCACCAGACAGGCATCCTCAAAGGACAAATTCCAGAATTTAGATATTAGATCATTGCACATATTTTTTTTCCCCTAATTCTGGGGAAGAATAAGAAGCAGAGAGAAGACTGGATTTGACAAGCATTTTGTCCCACTGAGTATTAGTTCCCTTAGGTTTCTTGCAGAAACTGTGAGGCCTCTCAGGTTAGTTTGACACATTTCTTTCTGCAAGACACTGGAAGGTTGTTTGAGCCACGGATATTTATGCACAAAATAAAGCAAGAAACAATTGTAGGAGTTCCTAATAGCATACAGCTAGAGGAAAGACAAGGAAAAACACTCCTGGGAGACCAGAGGAATGATTCTGCTCTTGTATAATGGAGAAAACAAAGAGCAGACTCTCTGAAGGCACCGAAATTAAACTAGGGTAAATGTGATGTGAGTTCTGCTGGACTCTGGCCCTGGAGTTCACAGCAGCCTTGAATGTACTGCTGAGGTGGAGCCAGAGGAAAGCAGGCATGTGGTGAAAGGACTCTACTGCCCTACACAAGAGGAAGTGCCAACCTCCACAGCACATTCCACAGCAGCCTTTAACTCTCAGTAATGTAAAAGAGGAGTTAACCATTTTATTAGGATAAATCAATAAAATAATAATACAAAATAAATGTTAAAACTGGTTGATTATTTAATGAAAAATGAAAATAAGAGACAAAACCCATTTTCTGCAGAGAATTTTAAGGTAAAAAGTTATAACTGTAGAATGAGAGCTAAAATTTTAAAGACTGAGTTTTCTCCCCCTCTAGTCTTTACAAAAGTATTCAGTGGAGGAAAAGAAGAAATCAGGTTTATAACAGTAAACCTCCTTGACATCACATCGGTATGTGATAATTTTTAACAGTGAGGCAACCATGCCCTGTAGCAGTTCCAGCATCAGAAAGGTGCCATCAGATTATGAATTCTGTGTGATGCAGTCAGCCTTCAGGAACACTGCAAAGAGGAGGAGAAAAGGTCCTCAAAATCATCCCATGCTACTCAATAGGATTAATAGGATTTACTGGGGAAACTCTTCAACTCTGTCTCAGTTAGCCAGATGGTGGCTGCAGGTGAAATCTTTCCAAGAAATCAAATTAAATCTCCTTTGAATATGATTACTGGTCTAAGAACAGCTCTCCCTCTATTTAGGTTGCCTAATTCTCCATTTAAAAATATTTACAAACTGTTTTGGTTTGTAGAAGCCCTTAGAGGTTTGAGAGGGAGAAAGTCCTGTGACTAGAGAAGTGCATTGTCTTTGCCCTATGAATTTCCATTTAGATTTGATTGAGAGATTAAGCCTGACAGGGAGGAAACGAGGATTTTTTTTTTTAGTTGCATAGTGAACAAAATAATGGCAGTGTGTCAAAAACAATAGGTTAAGATGAATAATCTTCTCTAGGACCGAATCTGTGCAAGCATGAAGAAAAGAGGTACTGAGAACAGATGGTCTCTCTGGAAGCAGGGAGGGAGAGCACGGCCAAGCTCCTTGGACTCATCCACCCTCCAGATAAGGTGTGTGCATCCAGACCGAGTGGCAGTGGCTGTGCTGGGGTAGTGGTTGCTGCGTGGTAGCTTTGGCAGACAGTCAGCGTGCTGTAGAGCAAAACACTGGTTTGCAATTCAGGAGGTATTCACTTGAAATCCCCTCTCTAAATCAGGTTGTATCTACAGACATTCAGCTCATTTTACCCATTTGTGCTATCAAACCGGTAATGTTCTTCTCCTGTGATGGAGATTACACATTTGTGAGGCACAAAGAAATGTGAGTAGTGTAAGAAGGGCCTTGAGGAAACAAGTAACTCTGTTTTAATTGTTGGCACTGGGTGGATCACTGGAAAGAAATATGCTCTACTAATTAAAAGATAAAGGATAAAAATATCAAATGCTTTCCTCTTTATATGATCATCAGTCAGAGAGATGAGTGGAGGCAGGGAACAGTAAAGATACACACATGTAGGCTGACAGTACCTACAACTGTAGGTTTTGAATCTGTTCCCATTTACTTTGGTTTCCCAAGGAAGTGAGACTTACGGAAGTGCATTGTCAGTCTGTCCATCCATCAATCTTTTTATAGTTTCCCTCCAGTAACTTCTGAACTTGGGTAAATTCCATCAATTCTGACAGGAAATCGTGAAGCTACGAAAACCAGCATCTGGGCAAAACCCAGAGTCTTTTATGACTGTCCTGGCTTTGTCAAGGCGTGCAGTGGGAACTCTGGAGCTACTTCTTTTAGTTGCCATGTAGCTTATCAACACAGGCACTGTCTGGCCAGCCAGCATGGAATGTGTCTCAGACATCTCGTGTGCTGCCTCTTGGTGAGCAGGGATTTTACAGACACGAGAAAAACACGAAAGTAATGGGCATGGGGCTTTACTGAGTTTGAAGGAGAATTGGAAGCACTGCAGAGAGGTCATAGCTATTTTGGTGGGATCTACTGAGGCAGGACACACATCTCTGGGAGACCAGATAACACTAGGTCTTGGACTGTTCACTGATTTCCAGTCAGGAGGTGCATCTATATACAGGAAACAGATTTAGGAGATTATATTATCATCCAAAACTGAAGAGACAACATTATTATTTTTCAAAATATTTTGGTATTTGTATCTATTGACTCATGGCTATTGACTGATTCATGATTGTTGACAGATTCAATGGGCTAAGACTGCATTTGCTCTACTGCAGTGAAGAAATGATTTAAACTGCTCAAGCCTATCATGGTCAAAAACTTGATCCTTTATAAAACATTTACAAATTTAAAATCTGATTTTGTATGTGGGTATTTGAAAATATTCCTTTCTGAGTCTCATACCATACAGATTGAAGACACTTTAAGGGTTCCTACTGACTTCAGGGACAGATATATATGTTGCTGTAGAGTAAAATAGACTAAATATAATAAAATATCTGACAGTAACTGAAAAAGATGTGTAAAGTGAAATTGCTGTACAATTCCCATGGTTGCAGAAGGTATCACAGCTTTAGTAGTCTTGGCAGTAAATCTCCAGGAGTGGCAGACAGGCCACAGCTAATGGCGGTGCAGGTTAAGACTTGGTTAGGACCACTGGTGACGACGGTGTTTTATCCCTTTTCTATTTTTTAAGAAAAGTGATAATGGACAAACAGAAACTCATACAATAGTTTTGATAGCATTCACATATTGTGTGGCACTGATCTTACAAACATCCCTCAAAACCAGTCTGCTACCTGATTTTTTAAATATATAAATTGAATTCTGCACTGACACTTGCAAAAAAGTCAGAACTTTTACTTCACAGGTCACCTATTGCAAGAAGTGGTCTAGAAACCCATCTCAGGAACGATTGTCTATTTGGTATCCTGTAAATACTCCATATTTGTAAGGTAGTTACTGACTTAACATTTTTTTGTTACATAATTGTTTCAGATAACATATTTGTGTTTGAATTATCACTCTGTTTTGCTTGTAAGCAACTAGCCACTGCAAAAATGGACAATTACTTGTCTTTCACGTGTTAAGGACACAGACACACTTGCTTATCACAAGATGAATCAATATCCAAAAAACCTAGATTTGATTCTCACAACATTTAATTTCACCTTTCATAACAGGTCCAGAAATATCCAGGAGCTTATAGAAAGTTTTGGTTTTGAGGTCTGTCTTGTCTCTTCCCATCTACACAATACCAGATGACTCATTTCTTGTAAGTCCTGGTTGTTTCTTACCTGCTCCTCGTGTTATAATAATTTATAATATCCTATACTGAAGTTCATAATCTTCCTTAATAATTAAGTAGGAATTTATTGATCATTGCGACCTGGATAAAAAAATGCATTCTAATGCTTCTGGGCACTCAAAATGCCATTTTGAAAGAAGAGTAAGCTGAACAGTGTATTAAAACCAAACTCAGAGTTTGGCAGCATGCCACTTACCCACGCTGCTAGGGAGGGATATTGAAGGCACGCTACAGATCTGAGATAGGTCCCAAAAAAGTATCCATTGCATAGGTTCAGACCTCCAAGCCTCCTATCTCCATTACCTCCAGCTGCTTTATGACCCTCTAGAGCAGAAAACAGACCACACCTCCTCTTTTCTGAGCCTGAACTCATCAGCTGATGCCGTGCCTAATGATTTAAGTGCAGTGTACATGCCAATACCATGCAGAGATGTAAGAGCTGCCTTTGAACCAAGCCTGCTGGAGTAGCAAAACCAACTATACAAAGTCAGCCCCCTCAGAGTTCTTCGCAGCTTTGCCTTTCCTCTCTGAACAGGCTTGCCCAGGTAAAGCTGCTCTGTGCTGGGGGGGATACACATCATAAAGTCACCCCAAGACAGATGGGTACACAGGTTACTCCTACACTACCCTGGTCAGTCCTGCAGCCCCTGTCCAGCACCGAGTCTGTGAAGTTTCTACCCTGCAATCTAAAAATCAAGCACCTATTCTAAAAATGGTTTCTGCATATACCTTTAATATCTGTAGTTCTCATGCCATGATTGACAGTGCTGGGCCTATTTTTTTAAAAAATGTGCATTAACGTATCAGTGTAACACTGTGTAACATGTAAGAATTTTAGTTTACCTTAGTAATTTTCTTCTGTATGAAACTCACAGTAATTTTCCAGGCTGTTTTTACCCTACAAAGAAAAATCAATATTTAAAGTATTTATTTTCTTCCTCACAAAACTTAAATTACACTTCCAGTTGTAGAATCTCCAAATCTAGATTAAGTTTTGTCCTCAGCCATTTAAATAGTGCAAATATTTTATTCAAGGATAAAAGCTGATAACTACTTTTGGCTTATCTAGCAATTAACAAATCTGTAGCAAACCAGCCAGTAACAAAATCAAGCTATGAGGCTTAGAAGGGTATTGAAATACCACCAGAAAAAACACCAAAATGAAGCCCATTTAAAAATGCGTGTAAGTGGAAAACCTTCTTAATAAAGCATAGTAAGTTCGGAATATTTTTTCCCCTAATTCTTCTTGAATGAAGTGATTTCTTCTCATAAACTGTTTCAGAAAAAAAGATTTGTACTGATGCATGCACTGCACTCATGTAATATTCATGGTAATATTCACCTGGGCTTTATCACACTTTGCAGTGTTGATGCCTACAAATGCAGGCATAGATGATAAAACCTGATATCTGACTAGAAAGCTGGTCAGAATTGACTGAAGTTGTTGATGACTCTAGATTTCATAACAATTAGGGAAAGGATTAAGGGATTAATATGTGCTAATCTTGTTATCTATGAGGTCCTGAAGCTGAACATTTTATATTGAAGCTAAACTGGGACAATGTGTGAGGTTGAACTCACACTTTGTAATAAACTCTGGGTAATGGCAGCATAACGCTTAGTTTTGTCACCTTCATTTTGATGATTAATTACAAATCCTTCAAAGAAAAGAATACACTATACAGCATATAACCCAAGGCATGGACTTCTAGATCCCTATGCTGTACTGTCTGTCTTCTGCAGTTAGTCTGCCTGCAAGGATAGCCTTGTTAGAATCCAAAAACATAAATGGTGAAAAAGAAGCAGATTCTGTGGAAATATGGAAACTTAGAATGAAATTGATTTGAAATAAGTTCAGAATAAGAAAGACTTCTTTATAATTGATTCCAACTTTTTTCTGTTTATGCAATTCACATAGATACTATCCCTAAGAATTCTTGCAGAATTCCAAAGTCATGAATCAGAGCATGAGATGAATACACAGGAAATACAAAAAATCGTTTATTTTTGCTTTCTATTTTTAGTATCTGTATAACACAAATATTCAGCCTAGAGGACTAGAAAATCAATAAAAAATTAAAATTAAATCAAATTGAAATTTTTGCTGTCTTGCCATCTCTGGATTTCAGTGTCTGGAGTTTTAAGAAGGAAGACTCTAGCATGTTACTTCAAAAGAGGTTTTCTTGCTAAGGATAAAAGCATTACCTTTAATATACTATTTTATCGGTATTTCCCAGCTGTGGACTGTGGGGATCGGTGAACAGGCCTTTGTGTAGGGGCGACCAGAAGCGCTCCCCCGGGATGCTTTGTTCCTTGGTGTGGTCTGTCCCGGTTTGAATCTCCCGGTTGGCTGCCAGCCTCTCACTCCTCCCCAGCATTCTCCCATTGGTCCCTGTTCCCTAATCCCACCTTTCCCCCTGGCCCTGGATAAACTGGGGCCCTCGGGATCGTGTTTCAGATTTGCTTTGAGAGTTCGGCTGTAAGCATGGAATAAACCATCCAGCAGGATGAAAAGTGGATCTCCTTCCTGCCTCTTTGCCACCTGACAGTAATACCGAAATGCCCCAGGTTCTGTGGGCTCGCGGGATCCACAGAGCCGGGCTAATACGGTATTAGTGGACTATCTATAAACAGTTATTTTGTGTTGCAGAAGTGCTGTCCTTTCTTACAAATTTGAAGTCTATTATCCTGTGAGTGAAAAATAAACGGTTGTGACCTGATCAAATGCCCAGTGAAAGGAGGTGGCATATGCAGTATTGCCAGTCCCCTTGTGACAGCCTCCTGCTGGCTCCCTACATCAGACAGGAAGGCGACTTTACTGAGATGAGGGCAGGGACAGGAGGCATTTTAGGAGTCCTGTGACAAATGCAGTCCTCTGGATGCAGTGGTGGCCAATACTGGCTTCCCCTTGTGTCCCAGTTTTGGTTAGGATATGTGGGAGGAATACGGAAGCAGGGCTGCTGATTTGGAATTGGATCACCACTTTCTGCTATATTGTGCTTCTCTGTACGAACACCTGCTTTAAATTCTAAAGGGACATTTAGTCCTTAGCATTTTTAAAGTGTGCCACACAGTCATTTGCTTGCTTCAGCAAGACTTCACTCACAGCTATTTTGCACAGTCAGAGCAATTTAGAGTAACACTGATGAAAAAAAGAAATCTCTTGGGGATGGGTGTGCGTCCTTTTTACCTCATTAGATGCATTATTTATTATGGCAGAGACAATTCATTTTTGGAATAAATCTTTAAAAATTCTTAATCTCTTTTTCTATTGATTCAGTTTGAAACTGGTTCCTTTTACAAGTAAATTTCAAATAAAAATCTTCCTGTTCCTTTCTGGACTTCAATATCATTATGTTTTTCTTCTTCTGTCGGTGACCAACCTGTTACGTTACCAACATGTGCAAGTGAAAAATGGATCCTCTATCTCAGCACGTTTGTGTAGTGGTTGACCTGGGCTGGACACCAGGTGCCCACCAAGCTCCTCTATTATTGCCCTTCCCAGTGGGACACAGGAGAGGAAAATAAGATGGAAAACAACTAGTGGGTTGAGATAAGGCAGTTTACTAAAGCAAGAAAAAAGCAAAAGTTTGTGCGTACATAAGCAAAGGGAAAAAAACTTAATCTCCACTTCCCATTGGCGGTTCAGCCACTTCCTGGGAAATGGCTTCAGCACTCAGAGCGGTTGCTCCGGAAGGCAAACACTGTAAAAAATGAATGCCCGCCACAAAAACCAAACTAACTTCATCACAACACAAACCAAAATATGGATGATTTATGAAAAATTCACCTCTTGACCCATCACTACAATTACAATAAAGATTACCCATGATCTTTCTACTCTCTAACATTGTTCAGTGCTTGTTTTGCCCATTACTTCTCCCAGTTACTACCTCTATCTCAAAATCCTCATGGTTTGCCCACATTCTCCACCAAAAAGACTGTAGTGGATTGATGTTGTTTGGATTCCAGGCACCCACCAAAGCCTCTCTATTGTTCCCTTCCACAGCTGAAATGGTGAGAGAAAAATATAATGAAGGGTTCATGCGTTAAGGACTGGGAGAGATCACTCACCAAATACTATCACAGGCAAAACAGGCTAAAATTAGAGATGTTAATTTAATTTATTGCCAACAAAATCAGAACAACAAAAAATGGAATTTTGGATTCTTGGAAACTCCAGTTAAAAAGTAAACTCACTTGGAACCACTTGTTAGAATTAGGTAGTGGGCTCTGCTGGATCAATGGGTCTTTCAGCAGATCAGACCTGAAGCAACAAAGAAACATTTTCAAAAGAACTTAAATGAATTTACTGGAATTTTCTTCAGGTTCTATTAAAGACTTCTATACAGAGTCTCTCAGACATGTGCCAGTGAATCATTACAACAAGGAGAAACTCATGCTTAAAAGAATGTGCTCCAGTTATGCAGTTTGCAGGATCTGGGTCAGCTTTTCACTTCTGGAGTACGGGATAGTGCTTCATCCACCCTGAAATAGCTGAGAACAGGCATCAGTGACAAAATGTCGTGGCTAGTTAGTGAGCTACATAACGAATTACTTTTTTCTGCTGTCCATGTTCTTCACAGCCTGCTCCTACATTACTGTTTCTACCAGACTGCATATGAGCTTCTGAGCAATCTACTGCCCTTGTGGGCCACTTGCTTTTCAAACAAAGTTCCTTTGTTCTTTCGCTCTTGCTAGAATGAAGCTCAAATAGATATTCTTAAGGTCAGCTTTTCTTTTCAAAACATGTCTTTCCAGTAATGTCTAAGAACTTTAGTCTGACTCTGTGTGTGTGTAAATTATTACAGTTACCAATATCCTCTCATTCTGTTTTTTTAATTTCTCTCATGCCTTTATCTACTTCTTGTCTGTTGCCTTAGATTGCCACGTACCTTTGAAATCAAATGTCTTTTGATTTTTTTCCTTGTTTGGAAACTCATAAAACAGAATCTAGAACACTAAACAGAATGAATATATATTGCAGTCACAATCACAAATGTAAACATTATCCCCTTGTGATGTGCTGCACTACGTGATTGTGCATTTTCTGAATGTTGGACTGAAGACCAGCTCAGAATTAAACCATAGTGTTTTGCTAACTTTCCTTTTCCTTATTTTAATCATAATTATAATTCTCAAGATTCTTCTTTGCTTAAAAAAATGTGCAGGCTGCGTGCAGCAGACATTTAGATCTTTGCTAAAAGGCAGAGAAATCCTCTTAGACCTAATTCTTCTTTAAAAAGAGGAACTAATTAGCAGACACAATCCTTCTGGATTTAATATACATGACTCTACCCCTGTTGAGAGATAGGTTCCCTAACTACTTTCTTTCTTTGTTTCTTTGGTCTAGCTTTCCAGACCAAACACCTAGAATCATAAGTGATTCCTTCCTGAGTTGGAAGGAATCCACAAGCATCACCAAAGTCCAACTCTTGGCCCTGCACAAGAGAGTCCCAAGAATCACACCATGTGCCTGCGAGCATTGTCCAAATGCTTCTCGAACTCTGTCAGGCTTGGCGCTGTGACCACGGCCCTGGGGAGCTGTTCCAGTGCCCAACCACCCTCTGGGTGAAAAACCTTTTCCTGATATCCAACCTAAACCTCCCCTGACACAACTTGACCATTCTCTTGAGTCCTGTCACCAGTCACCACAGAGATCAGTGCCTGAGCTCTGATTCCCCTCACTAGGAAGTTGTAACTGCAATGAGGTCTGTCCTCAGCCTCCTCCTCTCCAGGCTGAACAGACCAAGTGACCTCAGCTACCCCTTGTATGGCTCCTCTGTGCCTGCAGAGGCTCTACCTCTGTGTTTCCATGGTTTTCATATTGGTATTCATGTGTGTCTTCAAGTCATCTGGATTCTGGAATTCCTCAGCCGAACTGAGAGGCCCATGCAGAGCACTCTCCGTGGCCCTGCCGTCTCTGGGGCAGAACTGGGATCTCTCCAGAGTCTCCATTTGAAGCAGGTGGTCCAGCCTGCCCAAGCAGCTGAGTGCAACCACAAGCCCTGAACGTCTGTGATCAGCAAAGGGCAAACCTTGCTGGCTACTGAGCTCAAGAACAGACTTTTCTTGTGCTGTTTGTATTTATGGTTTCTCTGCAGAATTTATAAGACCAGAGTAAGATATATTTTTAGCTTTCAGTCTGGGGATAAGATTTTTTTTTCCAAAAAAAGCCTTCTTTAAAATATGGTTTATAACTTGCTGTGATAGTGTTTATGTCCAGTACAGTATCTTATCAGGCCTTGATGAATACCTCTGCTTCTCCACATGTTGACTAATGAGAAAGTTTTGGGAGCACATGTTACTGATTTGTTAGGACTGGACAGGATTTAGGCATTGTACCACCGGCTGGGTGTCTGTAATTACATGGTTTTTAGCAGTGACATTCTGAAAGCCTGCAGCTGCTACCAAAAATGAAGCATTTGCATTACTTTCAGTCCAGTACTCTAAAACTAGCACTAACCCTCTCAATCCCACTCCTCACTGAGCACATATGCAACTCCCAGCAAAAGGATGTGCTCTTGTGTTCAGGGCCAAAAGCAGCCTGAAATGGGTGATCTCAGCCCTTGTGTTGAGGCACTGCATCTGTATTGGCTCACATAGGTCCTAACAGTCAGGAGAGGAAAGAAAACACAAACATGCACATTCACCTGGCTGCAGCAAAACAGTGTAGCTTCCCTCTGGCCATGTAAGTGCTAGAGAGAAGCTGCAGCACTGGTCAGCACTATGGGAACCACCAGTGTTGCAGTGGGGTAGGTGTAAAGGAGTCCATGCCAGGGGCTAAGGTCTTTCCGGCCTCCCCTTGGAAATTTGTGCTTATATTTCACTCTTCAGAAAATGTACAATAGCACAAGTTATTTACATGGGGATTCAGCATGGGCACTATTATGTAAGCATGTGCTGTCTTTCCTCTAACATAAATTTCACTTCCAGAGAAAATACAGGAGGATTGCAGATGCACAGGAACAAAAAAATCCAAGTGTCTTCAGCCATCTAAGCACTACCAGGTTTTTGTCAGCCTTCTCAGACCCTTGATTTTATCTTTTTTTCCATTCTTTTGCTATCCTTTGGCTGTTCTTCTTCTGTCCTGTTTGCTGAGGCAGAGCTACTCAGAATAAATCTTATTCTGTTACAACATCCTAGTCCTTTTTCATCATCCTTAAAGCTTCCCCTAAGGATTACTGAGATTTAATGAATTTTTCAAATTTACCATTAGCTTGACATACAGACTCAAAAATACAATTCTTGCGGCTTAGCCACCCCTTGTAGCCAACTTCAACTGACTGTGAAGAAAGACAGTCCTCTTCACAGTCGTAAAAGTTGATAATTCTGCAACATGGCTTCTGTGCAGTATGTGACAGTTCCTCTAAGCAAATGGCTGATTCAGTTTATGTGGAAGCATGCAGAGATACAGAGCTTTTACAAAAACAATAATAGTTTTTGTCTTATAGGTAGGTAGGTAGATAGATAGATAGATAGATAGATAGATAGACAGATTCCCTCCTGTCAAAAAATACTGAGAAAAGGATAGTAATTTTCTTACAGATTTAGTCAGGAGATAATGATTTTTAACAATTATTTAAATACAGGTTCTATGAGGCAGACATTTAAAGCTCATTATTTTTTCAAAGACTTCCAATAAGTATGAGAGACCATGATAATGGAAGCCGATATATCACACTCTGAGTCAGTCTTTGAGCAGTCAATCCAGCATTCCATTTGGAGCATGTTCCATGGCCATTTTGTATCCCTCAAAAAATGTATGTGCTAGACTGCAAATAATAGGCTGATCAATTCAAATTCTTGGAATAAAAAGTTGGTTCTGCATCCACCACAATTTTTTTTTTTTTTTTTTTGTGAAAAACCTTTTCCCAAATTTTGTATCATGACTTTCTTAGAACAAAACTAGTTCAATAAGAGGATAGGGTCAGCAATGACTTTTTACTTTTTCCATAATTCGTCTACACTGGTCTGTAGTGTTTACTGCATTTTAGATGCAGGCATTTCCATATTATATAAATTGCCCCAATCTCTGCAGACTGATGAAGTGAGTGCCTTTTTCCAGGAGACAATAGAAAAGAAAAAAATTTCCTCCCTCGCTTTCCCTTTATTTTCACCAATGTTTTAATTTATTAAGGAGAAGAGCTTTCTATATCACAGTAAAATCAAACAGTAAGTGAAATCTAATGGCCACACATTTTCTACTAAGCAAATATTTAGTGTACTTAAATTTATGTGTCTTTTCCAGATTATTCAGGACATCTTATGCAGAAAGCACTCATTGTTTTGGGGGGAGGTAAATAAATTCATTCAAGCTCCATTATAGACCTTCAATGCAGCATAATACCATTACTACTATTTCTCCTTATATAGAGAGGATACTCAATTAATGTTCTCTTTTACCAGCATTTTCTTTGGGTAAATGCTTTCTGTTAAAAAGCAATCAAAAATATTATCCATGCTTGAGATGTTAAGTAGTAGTGTTCCAATCTGTCGCTAAAGTGGCAATGTTGGGCAGTAGTAAACCTGCAATTTTCAAAGTTGGATGGTGCATAGAACAAAGTCATGTGAAATCCTAAATTACGAGTAGTCACTCATTATCTTCAGTGAACCTTGGAAGCTGCTGGAGTATTGTAAACCTGAATCATTATGGTTATAATGGAAGAAACAAAATTTAAAATATTTTTCCCCCTCTGAATAAAGTGTTTTCATCTTTTCCAGGAAGACATGCATTTTAAAAGTCTCTTTACACTTACTAAAGCTTCCAGAAATGTAAATATACCTTTAAGATCACCTAAGTAACTTTGCCACTGCCTCTTTACAACTAAAAAAACTCCCAATAAAATATAGCAATACAAAAAAAAGGCCAGCAGCCAGTTAGTCCTCTCTTCAAACAACAGATATCTTCACTGCTTCAGTGACATGGAAAATTGTGAAGCTATCTAGCTGAACCTCTACATGACTTGTTTACAGACCAGTTGGGTTTTAGGCTCTTCTAGTATTTAGATTGAATTTCACTTTGCCCTTTTTTATATAGTAGAGCCAAATACCGATCCAATCTTACGTAATTAGATTAAGTCTTTCAAAGACAAGACAGTATTTTAGCAATTGCATTAAATAAGGGATATTCACAGTCTTCATTCCAACACAGACCATTTTTTCCTGAAAAATCTTTTTTCCCAATGTCAGAATTGCTCATCATTAAAGGCCACTGTAAGTTTTGCAAGGCAGGATCCTGCTTCAGCCCAGTTTTCCTTTCCTGTGCCCTCAGACTCTTGTCCTGCTGGTGGGGCTCTTTGCTCTCCTCTGGGATGCCCCAGGCCCACCTTGGCTCACTGCCGGCAGAGAGACCCGTGAAATGCGAAGGAAAATCTCTCCCATGGAAAGCTGACATAGTTAACATGAAGAGCCATCTAGTCAAAGCATTGGGCTGAAACATAACTCAAAAGATTGACCAGCCCCAAGTTCTTGTCTCAAGGCAGGATCAGCAATACCTGTATTTTTCTTGACACAGTTTTAAAACAGTGTAAGTTGGAAGGGACCCCCCTCAGACTCTCACCTGAGGTGTGTTGACTTCCGCACTGGCTAAAAATCTGTAATGCCTGGCAAAGACGGCGACTCCATCACGACAGTTTATGCCAGTGTTTTACCATGCCCACTCGTACACATTCTTCTTAGCAACTAACCTGGGTTTAATTAATTAATAAAAACATAAAAAGTTCATGACCTTTTCTGCCTTGATCGAAGAAATCACTGTTGACAGGAGAGGAAAAAAATCTGTTTTCAGTGCTATAAGAACAGCCAGTTCCACACAACGTAGCCCAAAGCTTGCCAGGCTTAGACATTTCTTAATCTGCTGTAATAATGAAGGCTGAATATCAGTGGAGATTTCATTATAATTAGTTCTCATTATTTTGTAACAAGTATGTTTGTTTTAGTTTCATACATATTTCTATGCTGGAATTCTCTGTTATTCTTTATTAACATTACAGATGTATATTTTAGCTCTGTAAATTACATTTGATTGTTATTATCATTTTGGGATTAAGTTGCCCAAAGTAAATGTGTGGTTTGTGTTTCAGGCTGTTTGGTAGGCTAGCAGAAGGTTTTGACTTACATTTGGAACAGTTTGCATGTTAGTTTGTAAGAATGGCAAAAAGAATAAAAGAAATTTCACATGACAGTTATTACATGTAATTATGAAGATATACTTGACAAATTTTGGTATAATTCTAAAATCTGACAGCTTGTGGGTTTTCTGATCTATCATTAGTTGAGTGGATTAATAGTTACAACTGCAACTCACATGCACCTGAGTTCTTCCCTTAATGATTTTGCATATTATTTTCCTTTCCAGGATTGTAAAGAACTTTGCCGAGTGCTGCGTTAGAAAAATTATATCTAGTAAGAGGAGCATATTTGAACTGAAAACCAACTAAACATAACAAATTTCCAAATACAGATTTCCTGATTTTTTTCTTTCAATTATGCTTGCAGTTGAATTGTGTTTTTATATTTTCTTCTAAAAATAGGGTTGTGATCTCTTACTGAGTAGGACTGCAGAATAATAAGTAATATGCTGGATCCATCATACCAGTCACCCTCCCACTGCAGAGGCACTCAGAAGTTACAAGGGGGAGCACAAAGACATGAGTTAAAAATACCTTATGGACTGAGTGACTGATTTGGTGCCAAGATGATTGTGATGTTAGAGTTGGCCCTGCAGCCTCACCAGTTTAGACACACAGGTGCAATCTCAGTTTTACTTACGAGGAAAGTTTTCTGATAGGATATAACTTTCGATCTGCAGTGCAATCCTGCCTTATTTACCTGGATTTATGGAGAGCAGATGTACTCTAGCTGCAGCAGTTATCCATCATGATATTTATATATTGACCTCAATATTTACCCCAGTTGGAATACATGCTAAGCAAAGGAAATCTGCCAAGTGCCAATCCAGAAAAGTCTACAAAATGGGGCTTTCGCTTAAGTTATGGAGAGCCAAACACAGCAGGTAGGTTGTGGCCCTAAGTATGTGGACTGAGACAACCTTTCTGCATCATAATTGGTGGGGCACGCATTTTTTACACCAAAGAAGTGTAAATGTAGTGTTGTCACTTTCCTCTTTAAGTAATTGATAACATCAAATTGGGGAAGTTTACTATTATCTGTGTTTTGTTTGAAAGTGTTCCCATAGTGCAATTTCCAGGGTGTTGCACTATTAAGTTTTCTGCAATCAGGAATATTTTTTTTACTGAGAACCTCTTTGAAAGCTGACTTGAAGTGGTTAACGTCTATTTATCAGGATCTTACGGATAAACAATTCTGAAGTTTTTCTAAAGTAATTCAGTACAATAGTATTTGAAATGGCCCCAGAAATAACAGAATCATAGAATCCTAGAATGGTTCGGATTGGAAGAGACCTTAAAGATCATCTAGTTCCAACCCCCCTGCCATGGGCAGGGACACCTTCCCCTAGACCAGGTTGCTCAGAGCCCCATCCAACTCTGCCTTGAACACTTCCAGGGATGGGGCATTCACAGTTTCTCTGGGCAACCTGTTCCAGTGCCTTACCACCCTCACAGTAAAGAATTTCTTCCTAATATCTCATCTAAACCTACTCTATTTCAGTCTAAAGCCATTTCCCTTGCCCTATCACTACATGCCCTTGTAAAAAGTCCCTCTGCAGCTTGTCTTTCAGGCTCCCTTTAGGTACTAGAAAATGCTCATCAGCTCCCCGCAGTGTTTTCTTCTCCAGGCTGAACAGCCCCATCTCTCTCAGACTGCCATCACAGGAGAGGTGCTCCAGCTCTCTGACAATCTTCATGGCCTCCTCTGGACTTGCTCTGATGGGTCCATGTCCTTCTTATGTTGGGGGCCTCACAGGTGGATGCAGCTCTCCAGGTGGGGTCTCACAAACCCAGGGCAGAGGGGGGAGTCACTTCCCTCGACCAGCTGCTCACACTTCTTTTGATGCAGCCCTGAATATTGTTGTCTTTCTGGGCTGCAAGCACACTCTGCTGGGTCATATCAAGCTTCTTGTCCACCAACACTCCCAAGTCCACCTCAGGGCTGCTCTCAACGCAGTCTCCACCTAGCCTGTACTTCTGCTTGGGAATGCCCTAACTCAGCTGCAGGATCTTACACCTGATCTTGTTGAATTTCATGAGGCTGGCACAGGCTCACCTCTCAGGCTTGTCAAGGTCTCTATGGATGTCATCCCTGCCCTAGAGCATGCCAAGGGCACTGCACAGCTCCGTATCATTGGTAAACTTACAGAGGGTACACTCGATCCCAATGTCCATGTCGCCAGCAAAGGTGTTAAACAGTGCTGGTCCTAATACCAACCCCTGATGAACACCACTTGTCACTGGTCTCCACTGGACATTGAGGCATTGACCACAACTCTTTGAGTTGGAGCTGGGTTATCCACTGTGTCCATCTGCCAAATACATCTCTCCAGTTTACAGACAAGTATATCATCTAGGACAGTGTCAAACGCTTTGCACAAGTCCAGGTAGAAGGTGTCAGTTGCTCTTCCCTCCTCCAGCAGCACTATAACCCCACCATAGAAGGCCACCAGATGGGTCAGGTTTAATTTGTCCTTAGTGAAGCCATGTCGGCTGTCACAAATCACCTCCTTATTCTCCATGTACTTTAACATAACTTTTAGGAGGATATGTTCCATCATCTTTCCAAACACTGTGGTGAGACTAACTGGCCAGTAGTTCCCCGAGTCTTCCTTTTTTCCCCCTCTTTTAAAAACGAGGGTTATATTTCCCCTTTTCCAGTCAGTGGGAACGTCATCAGACTGATGACTTCTCATATATGATGAATAGTGGCTTAGCCAATTCCTCCACCAGTTCTGTCAGGACCCATGGATGTATCTCATTAGGTCCCACAGAGGTTGGGAACTTGTGCATCCTCAGGTTCCTTAGATAGTCTCGAACTTGATCTGCTCCTGTGATGGGTGATTCTACATTCTCTCTCATTCATGTGGCTGGAGCACTTGCTAGTGAAGACTGAGACAAAAATATTGTTGAATACCTCAGCTTTCTCCATGTCCTCTGTTACCAGGACTCCCATTTCCTTTCATTTTCCCTAGTTTTCCTTTTATCACCAGTGTACCTATAGAAGACTTTCTTGTTGCCCTTGATGTCCTTGGTCAGGTTTAATTCTATCAGGGCTTTACCTTTCCTAAACTGATCTTTGGCTGTTTGGACAATCTATCTGTACTCCTGGGCTACCTGCCCCTGCTTCCACCCTCTGGAGCTACCTTTTTGTGTTTGAGCTTGTCCAGGAGCTCCTGGCATTTTTTCTGAACTTCCTTTTTGTCAGGATGCATTGCTCCTGAGTTTGGAGTAGGTGATCTCTGAATATCAATAACTTTCTTGGGATCCTCTTCTCTCCAGGGCTTTATCCCATGGTACTTTACCAAGCAGATCCCTGAGGAAGCCAAAGCCTGCTCTCCTGAAGTCCCGAGAAGCGAGCTTGCTGTGCCTCTTCCCTGCTGCCCCAAGGATCTTGAACACCATCATTTCATGGCCACTGCAGTCCAGTCTGCCCTTGATCTTCACCTTCTGCACCAGCCCCTCTGGCCTCTCTTTCATCAGAGTTAACTGTGACGAAGAGAAAGATAATACCTATGCAAAACATCATCTCAGTAGCTTCCTGCCCACTTGCATCAACCGATGCTGTGAAAGGAGCTCATGACATTTAAAGGTGGTTATGGTGCCAGCACATAACCAACTACACAGCTTTCTGTTTATGCTGAAACCCCTCCTTAGCGCAAATTAAAGAGTCTATTGTATTTAAACTCTAAACTAGCACACACAGATGTTAGTAAAAGTGTTTCAGTTGGTTTCAACATGCGTTGAATCAAACCCCAGTAGTCCAGGGGTATCAGGTGCTATAGGCACATTGATTAATTTGGTAAGCTCTCCTAGAAAGACTGGGCTGGTAATTTCAGGGCTGTGGTGCTAATCCTGCATAAGAGAGCTCTCTGCTCTGAGGCAGGAGATGTGGCATGCTGCCTCACACAATTGCTGCTGCAGAAATGGGGCACTCTGGCTGCCTGACAGTCGCACCAGCAGAGGCTCTGAAAAACAAGATCTCTGGAGCTTTTCCTCCTTCCCTTGATGGACCAAATATGTCACTCTTATGATAATGTGAAATGCACTCTGCAGCCAAGCCAGCCCGGTTTGGGTTGACTATTTGGTCTGCAGTTTACCGCAGAGAAGGGGCGGATACAGCAGAATCACTAGGATTTTTATAAGGTGAATGAAATGAACGAAACATTCTGTACAGTGTAACTTCACACTAATTCACCCTGGATCATGTTCTAAAACTGTATTCTTCACATGGCAACTCACTCTCTGCTTGCCACTTTGGAACCATTTAACTATGCTGTTTTCCTGTATTTATGGTTCAGTAGTCAAAAGAAAATTAACTGGTGTCTCTGCAGTGTACCAATATTTGTGCTCTGCTTAATGCTCCATATAATAATTACATTTTCTAAGATAACATTTAAGATAATTCATAGAAAGCTGTCAGAGAAAAATGAGAACTTCACACTGAAAATACTCAATTACATGTTAGAATATTTAATATCAAATGTTGCTCTCCATTTACTTTTAGAGTCTAAAGTTAATGTGCTAGCTGCAATTCTAAAGGCAGAAGGAAAAGAAGTTAAGTAGTCCCTTTTCAAAATTCTTCTTTGTTTTGTGTGTGCCTTTGTGTCATATCTAAAGCAGCTCACCTCCAAAATGCAACATTATTGAGAGTCTTCCATAAGGTCTAGACTACTCAGATGAATTTTTGGCTGAACAATTAGTTTTGTTTCTTGTCTTCTAACTTTTTATTCATGAGTAAGGGCAGACATCTGATGCAACGAAAGGCACGTGCATCTCTTCCATGACAGTGGCATTGAGTCTGCTATTTCCTATGTTGTCTAGTGCAAAGAGGAAAGAAATAAAAATAATAGGCTCAGACTAAAAAGATGAAACAGATTTAATAAAGTGCCTATATGTACAGCACAATTTCTATTCATAGCACAACCATATCAGTTAAAACAGTCAAGATCTTTGAAAAACTCCCATGGATCATTAATTTTCTATTGCAGTTTTACTTAATTTAAAATAAAAAACAGAAATAAATTGTGTATTTATTTAAAGCTTATATAATGTCATATGATAGTTCTGTGTTTAGGAAGATGGTTAAAATAAGAATTTGTTCTGTGCCCAGTAAAGAAGCCAACAAAAATACAATCCAAAAGATGCTGGAGAGAGGACACTGCTTCCAAGTTATTATTCATGGCTTTTCAATGAAAAAGCAGCAATGCACCAAACCACAAACAGTGTCCTTCGGGTCATGGAGAGCCATACAGTGGTGAGGGTGAAGGGTGGGTCTCTGTCTTGGCCGTTTGTTCCCAATCTTTCCATCATTTGAAGATCTGTTTTTAAAAATTCAGGTATAAGGAAGAACTCAGTCACATCCTTAAAGTGTCTGCGCTGAGCTCAAAACTAGATGGGCTTTGCTAAATGTACTGTTTGTTGTGCTTTTAGCAGTTTATCTCCAGGTATGTTCAGGAAGGTGAATTTTCCTCAATCTTTTCTCTTACTCCATTAGCATATTCTGCAGGTCCAGCACTAGGAATGGTGCTGCAGAAGCCAAGTTGTTGCTGGGAGAGGAATATCACCACTCATTGTCTTGCTGACCTTTGCCTGTAGTGTGTCTGATCTGTATTTTTCTTCATTTTTTTTATTTATAGATTATAATTTTAAAAGTTTGTAATATATTATTTAATAGCCTTAGAACTCATAGTCTCTGTGTTCAAAACAGAAAACTTAAAAAGTAACATAAACTGGAAAAATGCTTACATTGAGCTCTGAGGAGATTTTACTTCGTACTTTCTGGAAAGGAATTTTGCTAGTATTTCCAGGACTTCCCCTGGAATCCATTGTTCTTTTCAGCAATGTAGCCATGCTGCATTGTGCATCCTGCTCCTCTTTGCTGATCTTTCCCTGATACCCCCCCAGTAGCTGGAGCTGTTTGGCAGACTGCAGCCTGGGCCATCCAGCTGTGCCTGGCGCCTGGGGTTACAGAATGGGAGAGCAGCCGTGGCACAGTGCTGCAAATGAGTGTGATACAGGTGGAGCTGCAGAGGAGGGAGTTTGGGAGCTGAAAGTGTGAGACTCCCTCTTGATGTGTGAGATTTGTCAGGTCTGCACTGTGAAGGCAGAATTTTAAAATCTTTCTAGAAGGGTTGGAAACTCTGATTTCTCTGAAGCCCAGAGTTAAGCTTGTTAATGATTACGTATCTTTATTACAAGAGGCTATTTCTTCTGGCCATGGAGGGAGCATATTCCCTGCGATACTTCCAGGCCATCTACAGAGTAAGTGTATTTAGTTACTCTGAACTGGTCACGTAACCTTTTAAAACATTAACTTAAAGAATCCGGTCCAATCACAGCCCAACCCTTCCTGTATTTCACTATGTTGTTCAGCTTAAAAAAAGGGAAACCTTATTTTAAAAAGCTTTACTGCCCAAGTTCTATCTATGTGAACTGTTTATTTAGGCAGGAAGCTACTCAACTACTATTTTTGGAAATAATGGGAAAGTGGTTGCATAGACAAGAGTATGAATAATGACATTGTTTTCTTTTATTCAAAGCTACCAGAACCCTCTCATTAGGTTTTAAAATTCAGTTTAGGACCCTAACTCTACCTCTAAATTCCTATTTTATTCTCAGGCTAGACATAGACTAATGAACAATATCCACAATTAATAAATAACCTTTTCATTCTGTTCAATCTTCATAAGCAAAACCAAGTAGCTTTGGTAATAGTAATACCATTAAAACAGAATGAATAATTAACATTCGCCGGGACAAGACGTACCCTTTAAGGATCCTCTGAAACCCTCAAAGGGAGACCCTTCTCGCCTCCTTTGCTAATCACTGGGTTGCAGAGCTGACAGCTAGCAGGAGCAAGAGTGCGGCACAGTCTGGAGTCCCTGCAGAACTCCCAGGGATAGCTGGTAAACTATACCTAGCAACGCAACAGGAGGCTTCCAGATTTCAGACTCCTTTCTTTGCAAACACTGTTTTGGGTCCTGGTATTCCTCACCTTGATCTGTAAGTGGAATGATAGACTGAATGGCTGAACTGAGGCACTGGGACCAGTGCAGCCCTGGCAGCGAAGAACACTCGGACGTGCAAGTTTTATGTGAAGGGTGTGCAGCACCCCAACCTCTGATGTTAGAATACATTACTGAACCTCAAGTCAGGTTGACTGTTTTTATATTCCCAAGCCACTGAAGACACAATTTACGAAGTATTGGATGTATGGTTACAGCTTTCTATGCGTGTTCATGTGCCTCCATCTCTGGGCGTGCCTGCCAAAGCAGCTAACACTCAAGCATGCACTGCCAAATTGTCAAAACACCTGGTGTATTGCTATCCACAGAACTCCACCTGTTTTGTGCACCTGAATTATGGAGGCTGTATGCCTCACTAATGCCAGATGCTTTTTAAAAACACATACATATGCCCAAAGGTAACAAGATTTGCACCTGAATGACATCTTCAATCAACTTTTTGCTCATATATCAACTATTCTAAGGTCAAACAAAACCGAACAAGCTAGGTAACAACTTTCTGTTCAGCGTAATTCAAGTAACTGGCCCATTTTTACTAAGCTTTGTTCATAACATGAAGTGATATTGTAATTCAGGAATCCTGAAACATCCAACTAATGAGGTAAAATCTTGCCCTCATGCATAAAATAATATAAATTTCCACTGCAACATAAATACTAAGAGAATAAGAGTCCCTTCTTCTAGACAATTTTGTTGTCCATCCCGAGGGTGGTTGAGCACTGAAACAGGCTTCCCAGGGAAGTGGTCACAACATGAAACCTTATCTGAGTTGAAGAAGTGTTTGGCCAATGCTCTCAAGTACATGGTGTGATCCTTGGGGTGTCCTGCACAGGGCCAGGAGTTGAACTTGGTGATCCTGATGGGTCCCTTCCAACTCAACATGTTCTCTGATCCTATATGTCACACTGACTCATCATTATTATGTTTTTATATATTTGTTAAGCACATAGCTACTGTGGGATGCAGTATTCATTTTGCATACTTTTTGAGTGAAGAAAGGAGATCCTGAGAACAGAAAACACTGCTGCTGATTGAATAACCATTTTTGTTCTAGTATTTCATTACCCTATTAGATTAATCCGAGCAGCTAAGGATTAAGTAATTCTGAAAATGCATGTTGAGACTCCACTGCAGAGTGGATTTTGGATCATATTGCAGAAAATAATAAAGTCTAACCATTGTTGGGTTTGTGTTGGTTTTGGTAGGGAGCTTTTCTATAGCTGAAGTTGAAAACATGCTGCCACCAACCCTTGCATATGAAAGTATAAATTACCCTTTCACAGTAGAGAATTTAAAAGCATGTTTCTCTAAAAGTACCCTGGGTAGCTCTAAACAAGGTCACATTAAAGTTACATTGTTTCTATTTGAAATGTAACCATGCAGTTTCTTCTTTTAAGTGGCTAAACCTAAACTCAAACATCAAGGGACAAAAATCATCTGCCAAATCCTGTGCCAACCAATATTTTGGTTTAATGTTTTCCCTTTCTACATCATGTAGGACAGCCACAGAATTTCACAAAACCTCTCCCAGTATTATTTATCTGTACTGCAGTACTGCTTAGAGACTTCATCTGCAATTCTCCATGCAGTGCCTTAACCGTGAGATCATCCTTCCACTTAAATGTGACACAATGTCTATCATCTGCTAGTACCCAAATGTTATGAGCTTGTTACAACAGTCAGATAGTATTTTTACTGCATTATCTTAATTTGCCAGTTATCCCACCTTTTAAACCTGTTTAAAGAACAGACCAAGTATGAAATATCAGTGAAATACACCAAACAGTATTTTTACAACAGTCCATCAGGGTCTAAGTACGTATTCTCGTATTTATTCCAGAAAAATGACTGAATAATCACACTGCAAGTGGGGCATCAGCTGTTAATTGGGGCATACTACCCACAGAATTTTTTTCCACAAAAAAGAAATTAAAAAATATGTTTCTTTATGAAAAGAAAGTCACATTCTTTGCCATGGAAAGAAGATACATCACTACGCTTACATGAACTCCTATTTTGTCCAATAGGGCTCTATACAACCATAATTTCATGAGCAGACTCGATTTGTATGAAAAGACAATGTCTTCCTGTGATCACCAAAGGCAGTAAACACTTTCTCTGAGCTTTTATGTATGGCTTGTGAAAGGCCTGGTGACTTGCAAGACAGAAGGCTTTGTTTTCATGCTTTAAGTTCACTTGATGGCTCCAACAAATCTGAACTCCAGCCGTGGGAGATGGATTCTAAGGAGCCTATTTTGTGGGAAAGAAAGCTGAGGAAGTTCCAAGAAACCTTTTAGAAGAACTAGATATAAATCTGAGATACCTACAAGCCTCTGTGGGTTGTCTCTTCCAAGATGTTGTCAAGTCACCTCCAATAATACAGGGTAGCTTTCTAGTTTAACAGGTTTTTGAAACCTTTCTGTCTCAGGTAAAATTCAGTATCAACATGTGAAAACACCTCTCACCATAATGTTTTAGGTTTTTTTCTGCAGCACAAATTGGTACATTTATCAACCAAACAAACTAAATGGAGCACTGAAAACATTCCTCTCAAACAAACAGATACAAAATGCAATTGATGAGGGTATTACCCCACAGAAACAGGTACTTTTGTAATCACCATTTTACCCAGTCATAATATTTCTAATGCTGTACAACAGCTGCCCCAGAAGGTCTTTTGCACTTGGACCACTCTAGGCATGCTGAAAAAGCATCTATTTGCAAGTGTTGGTAATTTGTACTGCTCAGCTAAACATACACTCTTCAATTATCTAGCTAGACAAACAGCCCTGAAATGCACCAGATGAGAGAAGTATAATAGCCTGAAATCTTGGGATGCCAGTTATAACTTGGCAATACATACCAGCTGGGAATCAATGCTGGAACCTGTCTAGAGGTCCACCACCTACCACAGGCTCCATGCTTGTAGCAACAGTTTTTTAGAGTGCAAGGTTTTTGCCCTTCTGTGCTTCCTCATCTTTGGTTTACACCCTTAGTCAGTGACATAGCGCGGCTGGTGGATTTTGCTTTGCTGGACTTTACCATTGCATCATTACCTACCCAGAAAAAGGAAAGTCTACTGATGAGTAACATTCCACTGCTTTCTCACCATCATGGGTGAAGCAGATTTTTCTCTCCCACTGGTTTGTATAGAGCAAAATAACCCATTTTTCACTACAGTAGCAGCAGAAAAAAGTTATAATGATGAGGAAAGAGATCTGTACTGTGGAAATGAAGACTGTGATTCAGACACTAATTTCTCCTCTTTCTGAAGAAAACGAATAAAAGTTAATAAAAGGATCCTGAGTCAATGAGAAATATTGGAATGCTTTCATACTGCTGAGACAGTAAATTCAGATCCAACTGCAGGTATTGCTATTGATTTTACTATTCCATTTTTAGTGTTGATATTTTGGTTAATAGAAGCTTTCCCTCCGAGAGTAAGGCAAGGGGTTTCATTGTAACATTGAGAGTAATATCCAAATGATTTTTGTCTACATGTGAAGGCTCTAATTGGAATTTTCATAATCTGGAACTTCCAGGAGTGAAGCCTCTATCTCAAAGACTTCATAATTGCTGTTTGGGTGAGCTGTATGCCTCTAGTTAATTCCAGTGGGCTACAGAGTCTTTTCACCTACAAGTCATTGGTAGAATCTAAGATAGGAAAGAATTAAGTCAGCTAAGAAAGATCTTTTTTTTTTTATATAAGTAACATTCACTGCCTTCTAGTTGAGATTAATTTAGATCAGTCTTCATCCCAGTCCCCAGTACAGACTTCTGCTCCTCTATACTGTGTAGCCTTTGCAGAATGGAGATTGCTTACCTATGCGTTGGGCCTAATTCAACGCAGATGGGATTTTAGACAGATCCCCAAACGACAGCTCCCACAGAAAACACTGAGTTACCATGTATTCAAGTTTCCTTTATCAGCATACTCAGACACCTAGCATTCAGAGTTCCTTGAATAAAAGCCATTGTTCACAGCCAGTCAGACTGCCCAGGAGAGAGTGTAAGGTAATCTGTACAGCACGGAGGTAGCAGAGGATGAGACTCAGCTGCATTGGAACTGCAGGGTGCCTACGCACCTATTTCTGTCTGGGAAATCTTAGACTGAGGCCAACTTGGTCTAGAGGTATTTGTGAAAAATTATCATGCTATTGTCAGCCAGTAACAGTGAGAAGACAAATCTTAAATTCCATATCAAAGGTAATTTGCTTAACAACAATAAAAAAAACAATCTGCTTCAGGATTTTTGAGAACTGCAGGTTGCTAGCACTGGCTTCGAAAAGGACCAGCATGTAGATCACTGGAACAGAAATGGGGCTGGTCAGCACTTTGTCTATTTGCTACTGCACGGGACAGCCACAGGAGACAACAAACACGTACAGGACTACCTGCAAATCTGCTTTCCTGTTGCTTGCAGCACAGCCAGCATCTCAACATTGAGTTTCACTGGCTGCCAGATGTTTCAGGCTAGATGAGGCAGAGGCGGCTTTACAACTTCCATCATGTAATATTTAAAGCCTGATTAGGTGTTTCTCATTTAATCACATATATTATTAATTTCAACGAAATTACTGTTTCTCCTTGTGCCTTTAAACAGCCAGTGAATAAAAGTTGGGTCGCTAAGGCAGAATTATAGCCAAGTATTCCAGTTTAGCTGACTGCTTTCTGATTACTTAATAACACTCAAGTATGTGCAGAATTTGTCCTTGCTGCGAGCCACACAGAGTGTTGCGATACTGAAAAAAATCCTCAGAAAAGACTGCGCTGCACTGGTTTAAGTGCTTTCCTCAGCGTGGTTTATATTCCAGGTAGTTAAAGAAGTCCTCAGCGAAGAAAAACCGCATGAGTTCTCGCTGTACCGCTCCACAGCGCTGCAAAGCAAGTCAGAAATGACTGCCCAAAGCCTGCTCCGAGGAGGGTCATTTGCCATTCCGGCTGAGATTCGGTTGCCCTGCGGGACCGCTGGTGAGACCCGGCGAGACTCAGCCCCGGAAAGGCTGCTACGCCGCGCCCGAAAACTCATCGGGACACAAGGCTGCGGGAACGCACAGACGTTCCGCACCCGCTGGCGGCTCCGGGGGCTGCGTGTGCAGCGGGCGGGAGGCCGCGGCTCCGCCCGGCAGGTGCCCACGGGCGCACGGCCAGGCCTCGGGCCTCACTTCGGGGAGCGCCCGAGCTCCCCGCGGCCCCGGTGCCCCGCGCTTTCGCTATCCCTCTCCATCTCTATCTCCATCTCCCTCCCTCCCTCCCTCTCGCTTCTATAAATTCCTAGGAGAACTAAATTCTCAAGACAGCGCTGTCAGAGTGGGACCTGGTTCCAGCAGCCCTTTCACAGGCAGCTCTTCAGCCTCCCCCTCAAAATGCGTTTCCCGCGGAGCTGTCACGGAACTAAACCGCGATGTGCAGAGACCTCTGGAGACTGGAAAAGCGAACTGCATCCAATGTAGTGCAGGAATTGCTCCGTGGTGTGTGTTGATGAAATCACCTGGTTTAAGCAGGGTTAAGAGTCAAGGATCTGATACAGACTCTCTTAATCTGTGGGGCAAAAGTCACGGTCTTAAAAGTGATGTAGTTTACCTTATTTTCTCTGAATCTAGTAAAAAAAAAGGTAAAATATATCTCACTCTTATGATTTAAAAGAAAACCCCAAACCCCAAATACATTCGATGCTTTCCTTATGTAAAACTACCACGTTAAATAACAGAATCTTCAGAACCACTGTGAACTCAGTTCCTATGCTGCAAGCTCCTAGCATTTGGAATCCGTTCGTGAACCCATTGCTATATAAGTCTGCTTGTTTTTTTACTTGCCTGAAGTCTTTTTAGAAGCCACATCTCTTAACATTGTCTGAGAGATGCCACAAAGTTCTGCTTGAGTTCAGAGCTAATTACGACTCTGAAAGAGACCTTTGTGGGATTATCATTAGCTGTACCTGTAATTCAGACTGAGGTGTTACCTCATTTATTTTCCCAGTGAGCATCTCTTGATATGTTCGACCATGGAAAAATCGTGCTCACCTTGAAGGACACTGAAGTTTGCAACTACAGCTCCAGCTTAATCTTTGTGTTGCTGCTTCTGTACTTTTTTTTGTGCAATTCAGTGTTTCCAAGTCCTCAGCTATGT
>VZTI01001637.1:251440-416159 GCA_013397865.1 Struthidea cinerea | reverse complement strand
ATGGTCGCCTCGGCGGGGACGGTGGCCGGGGCGGCGGCAGCCCCGTCCCGCGGGGGTGTCCCCGGTGGTACCGGTTATAGCCCAGCGCGGTCGCTCCGTAAATAACAACAGTGAGGTTGTGACAGATGCGCCAAATTACCGTCCCCGGAAAGGCAAGGCGAGGCAGTAGAAGCCACCGGAGGAAAATGCCGTATTATGTGCTAAATTTAGTGTCTGTGCGGCGTACCAAAAAGCCAGCCGTCACATTAGTTAGTGATTGCATTCGCGTAGTATTGCATTCTTAGCAAGCGGAGTAGGGTTTTTTTTTTTTTTTTTTTTTTTTTTTTTTTAACGAGGGAAACGTCAAACTTCTGCTTCAGTTATCTTTAAAATGATCATGGCAAGGTCAGCATGCAGGGGTCTTGGCATTCACCTTAGCACAGAATTTATGTGTCTGAGAGTGTTTCAGAAGCACCTTTGGTTTCATGTGAAAGTAATTATTTTTTATTTAGTTAAGAGACCTATAATGCATGACCAAAATATTGACATGTAGTTGTGTTTTTACGTTTACCATTCCCTAACACTGCTTTCAAAACATCAGTACCGTAAGTAATTCTACTTTACATTTATTTACAGTACTGGCATAAAGGATGTTTCCACTGTGAAGTTTGCAAAATGGCTCTGAACATGAATAACTACAAAGGATATGAAAAGAAACCTTATTGCAATGCGTAAGTATTGTAAATGTCAAGTCTTGCAGAAATGCACATGAAAAGAAAACCTGGCTGTGGATATTGTCAAATAGGTATTGTCATGCTGTAAAAACTTAATCTAGACAGAGTAGTGCAGTCTAGAGTAGTTCAGTATCTTTTCAGATGGGGTATTCTACTTGCACTGGTGTGGTAGAAGATGAAAATATTTGATTATGATGTGTTTAGGCATTGTTTTCATATCAGATCTGAGGATACAGGTCTTTTCCTCCCAGAAAGTGTTGGATCTAGTGCTGACTCCTGCTACATTTATTATTGGCATGCTGGATTACAGTTGTGCATTATGCAGCTCTCTATTCAGGGTTATGGACCTCATCAGCATTTTGTAATAAGAAAACAAAGTGCTTCTCGGTTGTGTAGTTTACCAGCAACAGTATTCTGTTAGAAATCATGACAGCTTGTTTTTAAAACTGTTAGTTTTTCACATATCTCAGATTTCTAAGCTAGATAGTTACAAAAGCCTTGCTTCTACTGCTTCATGCTATTTTGCTATTCTCTTAGATTTTGATTAGAAAATGGATTAATTTTGGTTTGATTATACTCTAGTATACTCATGTTGCATTCGGCTTTTAGATTTTGTTGTGTGGATTTTGAAGAGTGCTTTGGTATTTGGCTTTTAAATACTGCAGAAGACCATTTGATATATGCAGAAAAAAGTTGCTTATTGTTCTTTGTACCATGCTTCTAAAATGTGCTAATTGCATTTCAGTGTGTTTTAATCTTTAGAAACCATGATAATATGCTTTTTTAGAAGGACAGCTCTTAAGAGTTTGGAATCAAATGTGATCTTATATGTTACTTGTATATTGTTATTATTTTCACCCTTATCTACTTAAAACATGTTTTAAGAGACAGTCTTGAAGCTATAGGCATGTTTTAATTTTTCTTCAGAAATACTTTCCTATACTCATCTTAAAATATTTGTTTGATGCTGAGCTAGACAGTCTATGGCTGGCCATAACAGAAAAGTTCAACAGCATATGGTCATTTCTTTCAGGCCAAAATTGAATCCAGTCAGTGTCTAAAATACAAGTTTTGTTATAAATCTGTTGTTCTGCTGAAACTTGAAACACCTGTTTCAGTGTGCACAGTTGTACTTGGATTGCTTTAGGAGCATATGGAGTTACATATGTAAGTTCCTAGCTTTCCTCAAAGTGCTCCACGCAGTGTGTGAGAGTGACATTAGACCTCTTGTAACAAAGTGTGCTCTGTTGCCAGTGTCACGTGCTGTAGAGAGCTGTGTAGGAAGGGAGAGTCGTGCTCCAACAGGTGGTATGCTATAAGCTGAGACTAAGCTGGAGTATTGGTCCTGGATGGGACTCTGCACGTGGTACTATTTGAGTTGAAGTACAGGCTTCCATCCTTGACAGTTTAAACTCTCATAGGTGCCTTTTACCTATATTTTTGTGGGTAAAATTCAGTGATGATACTTTGGTTGCTTGATTTTTCTGATGTAATCAGATACTTACTTGTACTTAATAAGATTGTTTGTTTATAAAATCTCCGCCGTGCTAATACTTCGGGGTTTCTGAGCTGTGCATATTTAACTTCCGTTGCAGTAGAGTTTTTCATACATGCAGTTATGGCTTGTGGTGTGTCCTTCTGTTGATGGATGAGGGGGAGTAAGGATGATGGATGGATCTGTTATGTACCATTCAGGTGCTATTCTTCCTGGCAGTTGCTTTAATGAGCTTTGTGAGAATGAGCCTTGAAAAAATAATCTCTACCTTTGAAATGTCTCTCAAACTTGATGTATGAAATGGGAAGCAGCAATGTAAAACCATTAAAGAATTGAGTTTTTTTTCCATTAAAGAAGAGACAAAATGTAATGTGTAATATCAACAATGTGCATTTTATTCTTAACTTTTAGTAAACTAAAGTTTGGTGGGTTTTTATGCCCTGCTTTTTTAAAAGAGAAGCCTTAATCATATAATGTAAATAATTTCCAAGTGTTCTGTGGAACAATGAAGGGAAGACTAAGGTGTGCTTTTTGGTTTCAACAAACTTCAGTATTCTTCAAAGGACCGCTAAGATGTTTTTGCAAAACTGTGTTTTGAAAATACATTTGGTTTAAATTTTGACAGAGAGTTCTTGCACCTCAAAGGTTACTAATTTGCAAGGCAGACACCATTACAGTATTTCAAATTATAATGTGTCGTATTCTGTTTTCATTAGTAAGAAGCAAATCCATTTTTATGTTAAATGCTGCTTGATCAAAAAAACTGTGAAGAAAAGAATGTAAATTTACTCTTATAAACATCTACAAGCACTTGACAAAGAGCAATTACTGCTAAGCTGTTTATTGAGGCCATCCATTGATAAGAGTGCAATTTGTAGATAAAAGTGAAGAAGTATGCACTAATTTGAATGGGAGGGGAATACCATGAAGTTGTTCAACAGGTTTGGAAGCCATAGTTAGTTTTTCATAAGAACAAGTTGGAAAGCATGTATCTTTAATAATACCTGTATGTGCTTTGATAATTCACAGGTCAGGTAAGTTTACTGAATATATTTTGACCTTCAGTCTTAAAATAGCCCACTTTTTCTTTCTTTAGGGGCTGAAATGAATGAATTTTGTTACTTTACTGGTAAAGATGAGAAATTATTTAATTGTAAAACATAATTGTTTTTCTGTTAATACAACAAAAAAATGCTCATCTGTGATTGTACAAACTATATTTTTGGTGGAGAAGAGTCAGGTCAGACATATTAACAGGAACTAGCAAACCAAGAAGGAATATATTGTGAAGTACATTAATTCTGTGACTATTAGAAAAGGGCAGAAATATTTGTAAATGCAGGATCCTGCTTTTTTTAAAGGCAAGTTTTTTGTTGGACTTCTTGACACATTTTTATCTAAATGATTATATACCTTCCTTGTGATAAAGAGACACTGATACCAAAAGTAATGGCTGGGCTACTGACATAGCAATTGTAAGTTGTAGATCTATGTAAGATTTTACAGCAAGGTTAAAGGGAAAACTTGGTCTCCATGTGTGTGGTATGACTTTGAAAAGAAGCATCTTTGTATCACAGTTTTCACGATCTGTCTTTAAAACTTTCAGTTCTCTTACTTGTTGAGAAAAGCGTGTACAACTTTGTTCTCTCCCTGCTCTGTTTTTTTATTATTTACATAATTTGTCAACTGTTTGAGTCAGGCTAGTTACTTCTGCTTGTTTGTGTAGTGCTTATATTACTGTGCTTTTATCTCAGCTGGGATGTCTGAGTAGTACAGTGCTGTAATAACTTAGAGTATTGTGTTTCTCACTTTACTTATATTCACGTTTCATCTGAAAGGCCTTATACACAATATCTTGTGGCTTGTAGATGCACAGCATGTGGATACTGCTGGGTTTGTCTTAACGACTTTAGTCTTGTCTTTTATTTGCAGTCTGATTTAGATATGCCATGTTGCTGGATTGCTACCTGATTTGGGAAATAATGTTGGTGAAATGAAGGGCTCAGACTTGTAGTCCAATTTTGCAGCTCAGCCAGGTGCTATGCATTGCCTGAAGCAGGTAAATGAGCCATTCTTTGTTTCTCTGAATGTGCGTAAAAGTAGTAAAAGAAAGGTTAAGACAATTAAAATGTCTTTGGTAATCTGATTTATCAAATCACAGTGGCTTAATGCAGATCTGAACCTCTATTCCACCACAATATCTGCAGATAGAGATTATTAAATACTTGTCTAATATATATGGAAATGTCAAGAAGAAAAGTTGATATTATTGTCATTTGTGAACTTGGAGCTGACCCTTTCCAGCTGCAAATAACCAAGATGATGCAAGGAAAGGAATGGCATTTTGGCAACTAACCATTTGTGTTCTCAAGCTTGTTAAGTGATTGAATCATGTAGGATGATTATATGGTAACTTATTCTTACGGATGTTCATATAAATTCTTCTTTTGACAGATTCACTAGACAAAAACACAAGACTACTTTTTATGCAAAATGTGGAAGCTGAAGTGCATATTTTTGGAATATGCTCTCTGCATTAGCTTTACTTGCTGATGCAAACAAACTTCCTGTATGTGTGAACACATCCAACACATCCAATGCACTTTTTAATTTCCACAAACCTAGTAGCTTCAGGTTCTGTAGATCTGATAGACCCTCTTGCCAAAACAACCTCACTATTGCAATAAATTCTTCTGAAATACTTAATATCTAAAATTTTGCTAATTGCCTGCACACAGGGTAGTTTCATTCAAGTTTTTATTTATGACAGCCACCATATGGAATGATTACATAACTTAAATTTTAAATCTACTGTCATCAGTCTTAGTGTGGATTATTGACATGAAGAAAAACTCATCATCACTTTATTTAAATTTTTTCTAGATTTAATTTCTTTGTAAGTTGTGCCAGTAGGAAATAGATGTGCAAATACATTTGAAATATGGTGATGTTGTTAGAAGTACTACAGCTTCAATGTGCAAGTGCAGTCAAACCCTACATTTTAGGATGCTTTAGGGGAGGGGTGAAAAATGTGAAAGTAATTTTATATCAGCTTGAAAATGATAAGAACATGGTACAAATTTCTGGAGAGTCAGATGGTCTGGAAAGGGGAAGCAGTTGCTTTTAATCTGTGGATGAATGTGGCCATTAAGTGGAATCCATTGCCTTGAAAGGCAACCTTATGTATAGAAGTTTGGTTTTAGCTGTGAAACATGAGTGTTTTTTCTTTTTTTTAGCAGTCAGAACATTTCGAGATGGTGACTAGAAGTGTGATGATATTATTCTTACTAAAAATAGCTAGCATTATCTTAGTTTTGATTTCAGCAGGTGGTTATTTCTCAATTTAAATATGTCAGGAAGAAAGAAAATTATGTAAGAAGCAGTGAGAATAATCCTGAAAACTGATGGGGTGACTTCTAAGAGTTGCAGTAAAGAAAGTGCACAGAATAAACAGGCTTTTAAAATTCTTCAACTGGAAAAGGAACAATCCAGAAACTCCCTTGCAAGCCTTCCTAGAAAGCAAGGATCTGCACTTTATCACTTTATTAGCTTTGTGTATTGAAGACTCTCCTGTTAAATGTACTATTAAATAGGTAATGGAAATAATAGAATCACTAGAAAGACAGCTGGTAAGGGTCTCAACTTGGAGCCAATTATCCACACCTTTATCTTTAAAGTCCATTACTTCTTGCTCAGCATTGCATGAGTATGAATTCCAGTATTTGAAAACATTTGTCTCTTCTTAGCAATCTTTTCTTTAAACAAAACAGCTCTAACTCCATCCTCATCCTCATGAATTGTAATTTATGATAATTCTTGTTTCTCTACCTTAAATTATTTCCAAAGTGTATATATCTCATTTCAGTGCCCAGTGGAACATTACCAGAGCTGGTAGAACAACAAGAGTACTCATATATAATTTTTCTCCTAAATCCCAGTAGAGTCTTTGCCTTTTATTTTTTTCTGTTGTAAAACCCGAACTATTGTTAGGTCATATTTGGATTCTTGTGGGCTATGTTTTTATGCAGAATTGCAACCTCAGCAGTTGTTATTATCCATTATCTGAGCAGTTAATTGTTCTTGGCTAAGCACAGAATCTTCCACTTGGTTCTCACTGAACTAAATCTCTCTTTTTTCCCCAGGCTGCTTCTCCAATTTGTCAAGTTCATTTTATATTCTAATTTTGTTCTCTAATGTGCTTACAGCCCCCTCCTATCAACCTGTCAACCCTCCCACCAGAAAGCCTGTAAGCACACTGCAAATTTAATAAGTATAATCTTCATTTCATCGCCCAGGTTGCTACCTGACTGCCTGGAAGGGTATTGGGAGCAGTATGTACCACTGTGGTGTGATGCAGCCTTCCCTTCTGTAGTGAGCAGTGATGAATAAGAGAAGTACTTTGTCTTCTCTACCTATTCATGCAGTGCTAGATCAAGCATTGAGTTCTGTGTGAGAAAAAGTAAAATTGTGAAATAGCGTAATCGTGGATATTTATGCAGACTCTGCTTAAATATAAGGGACAACTATAGTAAGAGGAAATGTACATTCCTGCTGCTCGGTTCTGTGTTACCTTATTTGGTTAATTCAGTATTCAGTCCAAATTACTATTGGTGGTATCCAATAATGTAAAGTAAAGCTGAGCCTATTTGCTAGAACAATTGAAGGAGCTTCTTAGGCAAAATATATTTGAGTCTCTGAAAGGTGTTTGATGCATATCTTTAAACTGTTCCAAGAAGGCACAAAAGAACACTTTGTCAGAGTTGCTGAATAACGTGCATGAGGCAGATGGTGGTTAGTTGCAGAGGAATTACTAAAGAATAATCATCACTGACACTCAGATCTTGGGAAGAGTTGGGCTGTTTTTTATTGCTGTGACTGTGTCTGATTAATGGGATACAAACCCATTTCTTGGGTTCTGTTTCAACATGTTTAATTTGCCATGTCCTTATTTCATGTTTGGTCAAGATCTGCGTACTAAATGCATGGTGGGCGTGCAGGGAGAGGACTCTGTGAGCTCCAGCGGGTCCCTTGGTTTTCATTGTGGCAAGCTGGTGTCCTACAGCATAGTGCAGCCAGCCTGCTTCCCTGCTGGTCCAAGTGGAGTAGAAAAATGACCCCAAGGGAGACGAGCTGCTACCTTTTTCTCTCAGAGCAGGTGAATTTTCAGATTTCATTGAGGCAGTTCTGTCACGTGTAGTTCCTGATGTGAGTACAGGGTCTGTGTTTGGAATTCATGTTTTAATATTTTACCTGTAGGTAAAATATTGTTGTTGCCCCTGTTGTTGCTCCAACAGCACAATTACAATTTAGTATCACTTAGGGTGTTGCTGGGACAAGGAAATAGAAAATACGCAAATGAGTATCATACATTTAATTTTATTTAATTTTATTTGATTGAAGACTGCACTAAACATAGACATCTTTGCTGTTTGGAATCCTGACCTGTTGCCAGTTGATGTCTTGGGTCAAGTAAATGTGTGTTTTTAATATATATAATCATTGGTCATTGTGGATAGCAGATAATTCTTCCAAGGAAGAACACATGCATATTGTCAGCACCTTTAGTCATAGAATATACTAAACATATATTCTCAGGAGACTGTGATGACTGAGACAGTTTCAGTAAGTGGGATTTTCTTTGCTTGCTAGTATTTTAGCCACTCTTGATGTTTAAGATAATCCAGTTTTCTTATGGTTGCTTTCTGTACTCAGTCCTAAAGATTGATGAAGTTCATTTCATTGTATTTACTAAAATATTAAGGCAACAGAAAAAGAACCACAGATGAAATTTATGAAATGTTGTGATTCCACACATAGCTTGAGCTTTGGAACCAGTTGTAGCAAGCCTGTGAAGTCTTGATGATGTGGTTTGATAATAGCTTTGTGATTTAACTGTTTCAGGTTTTAAATGTTCTAAACCATAGACATTCCCATCATATCTGCCAAAGAACTTAAGAAAAGTATTTTCACTTGGCAGAATCTGAAGTTCTGTGCAGCTCTGCTAATGTTGCTGTTGGTAGCAAATAAACCTACTGTCCTGAAATGCTCTCTATACTTTATAAAGCTTGAAGAAAAATAATTGTGTGCTGCAATCTTTCATACAATTTTGAATTTTTTAGAGTTGGTGGTGCCAACTGAGAAGGACAACATCATGTCAGTCAGCTCAGTGTCAAGAAGCATGTTTTGCTGTTTACATACAACATCAATGAAAGACTGTAATTATCCAGACAATACACAATCTCGGCTGAGTGGTCAATTACTTTTATTTTACTTTAATATTTTTGAATATTGTGGTGTGCTTATAGAAACTTGCTAAACTTAGTGATTGTAGAAGTTACGCTGAGGGCAGTGTTTGGCTGTGTGATGTTAAAGTTCCTTGGAAAGGAGAGAGTAGGTAGGACTCACACAGGAAAAGTTTGCCCTAAGAAGAGGTGGGTGAAGTATTTGTTGAATAACTGGTCTGTCTCAAAATAAATGACACTGGCCAGTTCATGCTGCCTCTAGTTATGTCACCTCACACTGCAGCTTTTTGAAAAACAGAAACCCTGCAGTTAATTCTGCTTGATTTGCAGATCAATTAATTTCTTCTCTCTCTGCCTCCCTCTGTCTTCTGATGTTGGAGTAGATGTTACATCAGAGTTGGCCAAGCTATTTTCCCTTGCTTTCTCTTCACTTTGCCTCTGTAATTTTCATTTGTACTAGGGAGAAAGTCTGGATGATAAGTAGTGCAGAATTTTTAGTCTCTCATATTTCCTCCTCCCCATCTCTCCTGTTTTCCTTCTCCAAAAACTCCTGTTCTTGGTTGTGCTGCAGTTGTGTGGTGGCAGCTGATCCCATCACATCTTAGTATGAAGAGGCCACAGAAATGTGCCATCAGTTTCACACTTGAGAGAAGACTACAGCAGCTTAGTTTTGAAAATGAAAAACTAATTGTAATTTGGCCAGTTGTCATTTAAGCATATATTGCAAAGGCTTTTCTGGGAAGTGCATAGTTACTCTTTAAAGAGGATTTCTAAAAATGTAGAACTATATGGATACTGGACCCATTTCCTTCCTTGCTTCACAGTTTCAAAAATTCACACTGTGTTTTTTCCCTTCTTAGGAGAACAAATGTGTGGAGGTAGTCCATAATTTTCTTCCTCTCTAAATGGCAGCATTTTTCACACAGGTGTATTGGTGTAATGCCAATTTCACAGATTTAAAAATAAAATCGTGCTGCATTTTAATTCAGTTATACCTCAGGTATTTTTTTTTTTAACTTGGCAAACTAAGTGGTAATAGCTGTTTTTGTTTTGTTCCAGTTTTACTCTGGAAGAATTCAATACTTGTAATGCAATTCATTGTGACATGAGACAACTGTAAATAGAAATACTTAGGGAAAAAGTTAAAAGAAAAAAGATGCTGATTTCAGGCTTAATTAAAATGCAAGTGGCTAAGTTTGTGGAGGGGAAAAGTGGCAAGGGGAAATAAATTGACTAAATAAAAAAGCATGGACTATTTCTGCTGAACAGTTTAGAGTGGCATACATTCAGCACAGTAGGGTGCATATGCTGCATAGTATTGGTTGTGTGTATCTGCAAATGCAAGAGGGAGCACATTTCTGTCTGGGTTTGCTCAGTCATACAAAAAGAAAAGGGACCAGTATGAGGATTTCTAGCAGCAGAAGTGCTCAGTAAGTTGCTGACCAGGAGATGATTAACACTGTTAGAACTGGCAGCATGTGTTGCCAGGTGTGTTGCTGCTGTAAGGGGGCTGCTAGTATGTGTTTTAAAGAACCTGCCTGGAAATAGCAAAGCTTCTTAGAGGGCTTGGAGTTATAATTATGCTGTAACACAGGAAGGTCTGAGAGTTATATCTTGAAGTAGTTGGTAGGAATTTGTCAGGCTACCAGAAAACAGAGATGAAGCTTGTTGGAACAGTTATTAGCATTACTTGTTCATTACTGGTCATTAGCACAAAATTGTTAGGAATAATGGAGAAAGGTAAAACCAGTCTGAGAGAAACAACGTAGCAGATAGAAGAATAATATCTGAAATATGACACCTCTAGTAAGTTTCCCAGAATTTATCTCATTTAATGGTGATGATGTCTGCTTAAACAAGGAGAAGAGTATGCATGCAGAGAAAGCAAGGACAGATGGGAAAGAGAAATAATTTATAAAAATTTTAGCTGAACTTTTGAGTTTAGCAATGGCAAACTATTTCTGAGATGGTTGCACTTTTGTGTCTTCGATTAGGAATGGGCTGCTCTCATCATGAATCATGTCATGAGCTTTTGAATTATTTTGATCTGAAGATCAAAATGGAGATTAAACAGACATTTCCAGATACCTCACTCTTCATACTGCTTTGTTGCTTCTATTATAGTTGTGTCAGAAATGTTGGAAATCCGTATCAACAAGAATGGAAGGATGAAAAGGAAGATCAAGTAGATGAGCTTGGATTGAGTTAATAGTCTGCGCCATGCTGTGCTTCACCATGCAGTCAGGTTTCAGTTCTTACAGAATATTTGCTCAGTCTGAATTCCTTTAATTCTATCTTTATTTTAATGATAAATGAATATTCAGAATAGGAGACACTGTTGTTATGTGAAATGTGACTCTGTTTATTGCCACTTCAGGTACTGAAGACTTCATCCTGCTTTGAGGAACATACAGTGAAGTGATTGTTATGAAGTTAGGAATTCATGAGAAAGATCATGACAATTGGAAAAAATACAGTTTCTCAGTTTTATGCCCCCTGGAAAATATTTCTGTATACTGAGCTAGGCTACCAAATAGTGCCCCTAGAAAGATGAAAATCTTGAGGGGAAACTATGAAGTGTAATGAGAATCATGTGAAAATGAAAACAGCGCGTGATTAGTTTTTTTGATATTCTAATTCAAGCAAGGGTAGATTGTAAACATTCTTTTTTTTTTCCCATTGAGATGAAGATGGATATTCTGAGCAGTCATAATTTAGATTGGTGCTGTTAACATTTTGCATTTATCAATTATGAGCAACTTAGCATAGCCAAAGATTTCTCTTTGGAATTTGTATTGAAATGTAAGAGATCATTTGGTTCTATAGGCTACCAAGCTGCTTCATTACCTATGGATATTTTTGTAAAACTTGGAAAACTTAGCCCTATTTATAAGTAATTGTTTTCTCCACTAGTGACTTCAGGCAGTTTGGAAAGACATTCTGAAGTCTGAATACAAGCTGGTCAAGCTGTGTATTTATTCCTGTGTTAAAGACCTTTCAGGATGACTCTTGTCTTTGTGGAGCTGAGACTCAAAAGAGCGGCATTCAATTTCTTATACTGATTAAATGCTTAACTTTCATGACCATGCTACTGCTGCTGTTTCAAGGCTCATTTGGGTCAGCAGCAGGAGTCTCTCTTACTGCCCAAAAGGCAATGACAGATTATCTCTCTTATGCAGAATAATACTGTGTGTACCATATATTAACAAAAGAAAAATTTAAGCTTTTTAGGCTCGGTATGGATGAGAAGGAGATTGTAATGTGCTTTTAGAAGTTGCAGGAAACAGGGTAAAATGATTATATTTCTCTAATTACGTATTTCACCCTGAGGAAAATGGCAGCTCCCCATTTTTCATAGCCTTCTCCATCCTGTCACTTCTGTTCTGAAGAGTCATAGGCTCTGAAAGAATTTGGTGAGCAAACAGGCCCTTTTGTTTTCTTCTGCCATTTTTCTTTGTGCATTGGCAAAGCCACCTGGCTGCTTGGAGTCAGATCTCTCCAGCAGGTTTCTCATCTCCACTGCAGGCCTCACGTGTGTGAGTAATTCAGCATCTGATGTGCTGTGACCACTGCCCCTGGTGTGGAGCAGGTGTGTCTCCCCTGTTGCACTTCTTGTGTACATGTTGGGTATGCTGTGTAAATGCTTAAAGGTCTCTTTGAGGTGTACCTTCAGAAAGGCTGCTACCAAGGCAGTACTTCACAACCGGGGTAACAGATAACTAATGCATACAGTTAATAGTAACTATAACAGTTCATACCAAAGAAATTGGAACTGGACCTTCAGGAACAGATTTGTAACAGATCTTTAAAGTTTAGTAGATGAATGTTTCATAGTAATAATTATTGCTAATTAATTTTATGCCTGGTAGATTTTTTTCCAATGGAGCAATTTCTTACTGGGAGATGTTTTGCATGAATTTGCCAGTTTCAACAATTTTTTTTCCCCTGTAAGAATCTATATTTTATCTGTGTTGGTTTTATAGTATCAGAATGCTTTCAGGGACAAAGTATTTAGTTTTGTCAGTTAAGATTATTTTGCTTACATTTATTTTGCCAAAACAACTATTATGTAGTCAATACAGACAATATTTCAATGTTTTCATATATTAGTTTTATTATATTTGTATTTTACATTTGGTGTTATGATGACAATTTACAAATAAGAACCTATGAATGTGGAAACAGATAAAATACATTATTTTCAAGAGCATGGAGTTGTAATATAGCTGGGGTTCTCCCCTATAGCTTGTGAAGAATAGTCACTTTAGGGAGAAAAATATTCTTTTTGGAGAAAAGTTTGATCACAATTCTTCTCAAAAAACCCAAGCTGTTTATCTATCACACATAATATTAAAAATGGTGTGCGTATTCATGCAACTGGATGTGACAAACTCTGCTGCTTCCTGAGGTGTGGGAGAAAGATAAAAAGAAGCTTGTAGTAGTGATGGCCCTGTGGAGCACTTTAACACACAGAGTTTATAGTTGTTGTAGTCGCCATTTTTAGTTTTCTTCTTCTTAGGCGTATGTTTTTAAAATTTTATTAGGGCTTTATTGATGCATGTGTTGTTTCTTTTTTATATAGACTTGAATTAATAGTTTGGGTTCTGCCCCCATTACTTTAATATATCAAGCAGTGTGTTAGAAAGACTGTCCACAATAAGTATGTTGACTATTGCTTAGGAAAGCAGTAATGAGTCATCCAAACAATCCCAAGACTGTTAAAATGCTTTACAAAGTCTTTCAATATAGATCTAACTTATTTTGAATTTAATTCCTTACTGTCTGTGGTTTGTGTTTCCTATATGATTGTTCCAGAAGGTTTTGTCTCAAGCTCTAAAACTGATAGTGTATCTGCCAAAGTTTTTAGTCTTGCTTGCAAAATCAAACTTAGTCTTGTGAACCAAGTGACATTTGGAACTCGATGTCTTCTGTACTCACATGTATGATGAATATGTTGCTAGAATGGAGACCTTAAACAAAAAGTAATTTAAAATTTAAGAAACCTGGTTTTTTTTTCTGTGAATGATGCTTCTTTTGCTATATGTTTTTGAGATAAACCTTTAAGAAAAGAGGAACTCTTGTATTTGCACACTTGGTTTTTATTACCTGAGAGAGATTAATTTAAAATTTTATTATGTTACCAGGAACATATATACCTCATATATGACAACAACAAAGGATACTGCTTTGACTAGCTTCTTGATAGTTTTATTGTAGACTATTACAGTTAGGGTTATTTTAGATTTGTGTCCTTGGTGCTTTGTTGTTATTTTACAGTAACATGACCAGTAATGTCTTTGTACATATTCCTGTGCAACATAATTGCATAGCAACTGTGAAAGTTAAGGTTAAAATGATTCCTTTACTTTTCCTCACAACTGCCTATTTTCACATGAACCAATTTTTAAAAATTCTGGATTTGAAAAAGTACGACTGTAAATGCAAACCAAAAATTAATAAATGGTGCTGTTTTCCCATCTTTATTGTATATTAGTTGAAATGTGCTTATTCTGGAAAGAACTATATTGGTCATTTAAGTATACATATTGCTTGCAATTTCTATTTTGGGCAGTTCAGGTCAACGAGACAATTTAACAGTAGCAGATTTTTTTCTGTCCCAGTGTAACTTGTGAGAATGTTTATATTAATTTTCAAAAGTTCTTTTTCCAGAGAAAAATAAGGTCGAAGAAGTAATCTGGCATTTTTCTTAAAGAAATTAACAGCACTGGAAGCCTTCATGGCACCACTTTCTTATCTGCTGTAAAGCAGCTATACAAAAAAATCATCTGTTTTGGTCACAGTAAATTAAGTAGTAAATGGGCAAGAGCTGGGAAAGCTTCAACATTTAGAGCTCTACAAACAGTCAAACACCTATCAATTTCCCCAAAGAAGTGATGGGATTGTTTTTGAATCGGGGAAGCTTAATCACACCATTTAGTTATGTGGAAGATGCTGGATATGAAACCATTGGGTAACGCTGGAAATATACATCTGAGCTGAAAAGATTTTTCCATGTGCTGCAGTCTTCATGAAGGCTGTGCTAAGCAGAGCTTTGTAAACAATTCTGTTGATGCATAGGAGTTCATCTCAGCTGTGTTAGCCTTGCAGTAGAGATGGGTGAAAAGCAGAAAATACTTGTAGTTCCCCCCAGAAAGTCACACCTTGAAATAGGAATGCACTGAACACTCAAAAGGCAAAGATCCTGCAGAATCAGAACATCATTTCTACTGTCATTTTAAAGTGACTTGAAGAGTACTATCATCCATTATATAATTTGCTTGTGGAGTGCCTGTTATTGTTGTAGTTCAATACTTTTTTACCCAGGGGATGTTAGTTATACAAAGTTGATGGGCCCATGTATTGTAAAACAATACATGTCTCTGATGCAGGGCTGGAATTCTTCATGTCCTGGAGCACTGTTGTGAGGACTGACCAGTAAAAGTGAAGACAGGTAACTAAAACAGCCTTGCCATGAGTGTAGACTATTGAAGGAAGTTTGAAAGAATTAAGTACTCAAACATACCTTGTAAATGGTAGTATGGTGGTAGTGTTTTTTTCAGACACTGCATTGAAGGGGACGTTTTAAAAGTTAGATGTGCTTTTTAGATGTGGTTGCAACTAGTCATCTTAGAACTGTTGCTTGTATCTCCGAAGCTGCTCTCATCGCTGGGAAACAGAAGTGTACAGGATGTCTCTGAAAAGTAATTGAAAAAAACAATTAAAGTAGGCCACTAACTACTCTATGTTCTCTTTTCTTGATGGGAGGAATTAAGAAATACAGCCTTTTGTACTTTTTTGAATATTCAATTTGTCACCCTTTTCCCAGCAGGAGAGATGTGCTCAATGGAATATCTTGTGGTTTGATTTCATTTGTGCTGTAAGCAGAGCTGCTTTTATTGACCTTACAAGAAGATGCACACATTAGTATAGTGGATTATGTAGTTAATTTATATTTGACTGACATAAAATATTAAGACTCATAACCATTTCTCTAGGACAAGAAATATGTAAAGCAGTGGGGAGAGAAGTACTTACTGCACGGTACCACTGGCACAGAGCAGTGGTGTATTAAAGTGCGCTCTTGGTGAAAGATGAATGGGAAGGTAGAGAATTGTGCCATTCCAGCAAGGCTGGGGTATGGACAGAGTCGTCACTGCAGGAGAATTTAGAATGGAAGGGGCTCTACACATATTATATATTTTTTAAATTCTTAAAAGAGGCAGAAGAACTTAAAAGCCACGAATGAATAAAGCTGGCAAGTTTTCTTTCTGCTCCATCCACAGTTTGTTAAATGATTCTCTGCTCTGGTAGCAGAGAGCCTGCCAGGAGTGCATTAAGCGTCGTGATTAATGTCTGTTACATGTTTTTTCTCTCATCTTCTCCCCAGCAGGTGGTGTGTATATGCAGTGGAATTTTTTTTTTTTTTAGGTTTAAAGAAAAACCTCTACAAAGATGCATATATGTGTAAAAGGAGGCAATGTCAAATAAGTGGAACATGTGCTTGGAGCAGAAAGGGCCTGTGATATTCCTGAGTCCCTGAAAACTGGGCTGAACAAGGAACAAAGTGTCTCAATGAAGGTTCTGTCTCCGTTGCAGCTGATTTCCGTTCTCACTCTAGAGACAGCTTGTGAGCCAGAAGCAGTAAAATAACAACCTTCCTCCCTTAAGATTGGGTTAACATTGGAGGCAGCCTGGGCTGTAGCGACCATAGTCTGGTGAGTCTGGGATCTCAAGGAGCAAAGTCATGATCCTGAATTTTGGAAGAGCGAACTTCTGGTTGTTGAAGGAGTTGGTGAATGAGATCCCCTGGGAAATTGTCATTAGGGACAAAGGAATTGACCAGAGCTGGCAACTCTTTAAGGCCACTTTCCTTAGAGTGCAAGAGCTCTCTGTCCCAATGTGCAGGAAATCGGGCAAGGCAGGCTGGAAACTGGCATGGATGAGCAAGGGTCTGCTCCCCTCACTGAGGAGTAAGAAGGAAATGCAAAGCTAATGAAAACATGTCAGGTGACTTGTGGAGAGTACAGAAATATGGTTTGAACGTGTAGGGATGGCGTTTGGAAAGCCAAGGCACAGAAGGAACAGGACTTAGCAAGGGATGTGAAGAATAACAACAGGGGATTCTGTAAGTCAGAAAAGAAAGGGCAAGGAGAGCATATCCCTCCTGAAAAATGAGAAGGGAGAACTGACAACAATGGATATGGAGAAGGCTGAGGTACTCAATGGCTTTGCCTCAGTCTTTGCTGGCAGACAGACTTCCCAGACTATCACTCAAATCTCTGAGCCTTCAGGCCAGCTACATCCTGGGCTACATCAAAATTGGAGTGACCAACAGGTCAAGAGAGGTGATTCTCCCCCTCTACTCCACCCTTGTGAGACCCCACCTGGAGTGCTGCATCCAGCTCTGGGGTCCCGAGCACAAGAAGAACATGGACCTGTTGGATCTAGTCCAGGGCACGCCATGAGGATGATCAGAGGGGTGGAGCACCTCTTCTACCATGTCAGGCTGAGAGACTTGGGGTCATTCAGCCAGGAGAAGGCTCTGGCGTGACCTCATTGGGGCCTTCCAGTACTTCAAGGGGATTTACAAAAAAAAGTGGAAGTGACTTTTTACATGGGTAGATAGTGATAGGACAACAGGGAATAGTTTTAAAGGAGATATTTAGATTAGATGTTAGGATGAAATTCTTTATTCATGTTGGTGAGGCATTGGAACAGGTTGTCCAGAGAAGATGTGGATACCCCCTCCTTGGAAGTGTTGGAGGCCAGGTTGGATGGGGCCAACTGGATCAGCAACCTCATCTAATGTGTGGCCTGTCTGTGGTGGGTGGGGGTTGCAACTAGATGATCTTTAAGGTTCCCTCCAACCCAAAACATTCTGTGATTCTATGTTTAAATTTGGGTTGTGTTTTGAAATACTTAGTCACATTTGTTATGAGGTCAGGTAACTTGAACTTTGAAACTCTGTGGGAAGGCAGGACTGACAGTGGCAGGAAAATTTCACATACAACAATCTCTTTTGCTTAGAGAGTATTCTGGTCTACTCTGTCGGAATTGGAGCTTCCTCACGTTGCTTGATAAGCCCATAGAATATCTGAGTGCTGGAGTGATGGAGACGTGCCTGCCAAGTGCAGCCAGTTATTAGAAAGGTGCTTATACTTCTGTATTTATGACTGGGAAAAGGTGTTGTTTTTATAGTGGAAGTGGAACAAAAAAATTTAATCATCGTATTACAGTATTCTTCTTTCACACTGTGTATGTGAGTATGAGATCTTCTCTTGAAAGGTTGTAGTAATTATTATTAATAGATTATTTAAAGTAGTATATTTTTGTGTAGTTTGGAAACAGTTAAATGGCAGAATGAAATGCATATGATGAATAATGAAATTAACTTGAAAAAGTTTTTAGTTCTTTTATCTGAAAAATATACCGCGATTATTAGATCTTTGCAGGGTTCATTGTATGGTGGAAATGCCTGCAGCTGATATAAATAGATTTACATTTTCTATGTATCTAAACTATTTGAACAAACATAAAACTAAGCAGATGTTCTTCCTTTAACATGAACACATTCTACTCTCTTTGGCTGTGCAATGTGAGGTTGTATTTGGGTACTGTTACCTTGGAATTTTAATCTAATTTACACAAGGTCTTGGTTACAGTTGCTTAGTAACACACTGTGGAAAATGGATTTGTTGGTTTATGATAATATATCTACAATATCCTTATAATTAAAGATGTTGAAAGCAAGTGCACAACACGGGTGTGTATTTCAGCTGTGTGTACGTTTCTAATAGCTTCTGTTTTCACTATGCGTCTTACAATTAGTGTCTTTGTAGGACTTGGTGTTTTATGTGACTCACCTGACTCACACCATTGTACCAGGTTTTGTGGTAGTTTCGGGTAATGCTGTTTTACAGCATTTGTAGGTGAATCTGAAATCCTGAGATTTAGCACATAACTTCCACTGGACTGCAGTTCCAACATGGCAGCTATTTTCTCAGACTTGCATTGATATCAGGAATATATCAGGAATAATTGTGTGTGTAAGAGAGAGGCTCATGTGCATGGTGTTACACTCACATTCCTAGGAGAGAGAAGTGTGTTAGAGATTAAGCATCATGAGACTTGCAAAACATCTTTTTTGACAGCTAAAGGAAGTATCTAGAGAAGTGTTGGCTGTTGCATGTCTTCAAGTACTTACAATTACTGTATTTTAAGGTTTCCTGAAATGTTAAAGGTCTTTGTTTCTTTGCAAACAGGGCTTAAGATTTCTGTTTACCTCTTCTGCAAGATATTACAGAAGAATTTAGAAATTGAGAAGTTTCTAACACTAGCAAATTGTTTAAAATGCCTGTGAAAGCAAAAATTAAACAGGACCTCTGGGACAGATGGAGTGTTATTAAAATCCTGGAGCCTACTTTAATCACAGACCCAACCCCATGAAAAAATGCAAATGAATTTAACAAATTTATAAATAAACCAAACTAAACATCTTGTATGATGAGGCCTGAATTTAGTCTCTTGTTCTATATGCTTTAGAACATAAAACTCAAAACATTTAAATAACTGTGAGGCCAGATAACAGGAGGTTTTATGCGGGGCAAAACATATTGGTGTTATATAATGAAATAATAATAGTTTTGCCTCTCTGCCTACTGTATTTGCCTGTGTCCGTGTGAAATAAAGTTATTCAGGTTCCTATGAGGCTGGGAAAATTTACAAAGACCCATAAAAAATACATCTGATTTCTTCAGGTTTCTTCTGTATGTAATGCAAGAATGCAGAGATGATTATTATTTTAGAAGTGCTGTTCACAGGCCTCAGCTCAGTTGAATGTTTTGCTTCCTGCTTTCAAATGCTTGTAACCTTTTATGGTTGTTTCATTATTATCATACCCCTTGAGTGGAAAACTGTGGGTGGCATTCATCTTGCCTACCTTTGACATATCCCACACCGATGTACGTAAGCCGAAATCATTGTAATAGTCCTGTTTTTGTAGCTGGTGGAGAAATAAATGCTGTAAGATTTCAGTTCATCTGACTCACTTTATGATAGATGAAACAGACTTTATTCATCATTAATTATGTTAACTTAATCTTCATGAGTTGGCTCGGATACAGAGGCTTATCTTTCATGAAGTGAATCTTCTGTGAGAGAATCAGTTTGTGATAGGTGTCCCTGGACAGCTGTCAGAACCAAGTATCTTAATTTTCTGGAGCTCATACCAACTCAGGTTTCCAGTTCTTTGGTGTTTCATAGGCACTTGAGCAAGTTTGTGGGAGAGGAAAGATTTCAGTTGTTCCACTCCCTTTTTAAGCCTATTTTTGAGCTCTGCCTGTCACCTCATTGCACACTGCGTCCCTGCACCATTGCCTTCACATTCTTGTGTTATTCAAACCCACATCATAAATGTAAAAACAAAGCAAAAAGAAACCTACCAAAAAATCCCAACATTTTGTATCTCAAAATATTTATCTCATGGTTTTAGAAGAAAAATACTCGTCCTGTTTTTGGTGATGTTCTGCATCTCCAGGCTGCACTTTAGGAATGTGTTCACAGTGGATCCCCACAATTCAAGAAAGATAAGGACAGACAGGAGAAGGGGGCCACAAAGATGATCAAAGGGTGGGAGAAACTGCCCTTTGAGGAAAGATTGAAGACAGTAGGTATTTTCTTCCTGGAGAAGACTCAAGGAAGGCCTCACTGCTGTATTCCAGTACTTAAAGGTCATCTACAAAGAGGCAGGAGGCTCTCTTTGCAAGCTACCACATGAAGACAAGGGTACAGGTTGCATTGGGAGAACATTTATCTTGCCACAAGAAAGAATTTATTTATTTATTTATTACAATAAGAACATCCTCTCCAGGGATGTAGCAGAGTCTTCATCACTGGAGGTTTTCAAAATGCAGTTGGACAGGAGGCTAGGTAATCTCACCTGGGATAGCTGTCCCATGAAAGGCTGATCTGGATGGTCTTTTGAGGTCCCTTCCAACCTGGGCTATTCAGTGATTGTATGATAGATCTGAAATTTATGTTAGTAGTGTCTTGGGTCTAATAACCAAGGACAGTTGTGAATTCCTCAGGCATGGTTATGAGGAAAATTAGGCAAATTCAATGAACAACTTATTTTCTATTGATGAGTTTATGGAGACTGGGTTTGTTATAAGCTCTCTTAAAACTGACAGTGCAGGGCTTATTCAACTCATTTATGAATTTTGAGCTACACGTTAGACTGACATTTAAAAAAATGTCATATAGCCTGAGGAAGAAGTAGTTTCACAGCAAATTAAAAATATTGCAGAAAGTCTGAATTTAGTCATATGCCTTTTTAAATCTTAATGAGAAATATAGAGTAACTCAGCAATAAGCATCTCTGCTGTTTAGAAAATATATTTCTAAATGCATCTCTTAAAAGCAAATTATATGGAATTGGATTGGTCTCTGAGACTACATGCAGAGGATGGTGAGGTAAAAGCTTTTATGACATCTAGAAATCCATGATGACACTGTATGGTACGCTGTCCAATGAGCAGTGACCTTTTTCTTCCAAGACACAGGATCTCAATCACTTGGGGCACCCCTGCAGCCAGACAGTAAAGAAGGGCCATACTCTTTTATTTAAGATGTGATGGAGTGCTGGTTTATTTTTCCTTTTTCCCCCCTGTTTATTTTTATCCTTTCAGAATGATTTGAATAATGGGTATTCAGTGTTTGGAAATCCTTTCTATAGTCTTTCATTAAACAGAAAAATTAATTTGCCAAATCCAAGTCAGCAATTTATCTCTTCTCTCCAAGCTCTCTATTTGTTTTATAGTCTCCTGTGTGCTTTGTCTGTCTTTTTAATAAAAGGGAAGATGTACAAATTCTTGGACAGAAGATCTATATCCATAGAACTGTATATCTAGTAATTCTTAAATTTATAGAATAAAGATCTGTCCTTAACTTTTTCACATATACAAATACTATTCAATGAATTCTGTTAAAATATAACTTTTTCTGTTAGCTTCTAAGCTCCAGGAAAAATTTTGCTGATGTTGGTGATAGTTCTGTAGGCAATGAAAGCAGTACTTTCAGAACACTCTGCTGGTTAGTCATGAGGCTTTTTTATTTACCAGTCTCTCGGAGGTGGTTGTTGGCATTAGGATGCTCGTTAGTCAGGGCTGCAACACCAGCGAATTCCCCTGACTACATGTCTGATAGCATAAAGCGGTGGCCGTGGCCTTGTGGTGGCTCAGTCTACTGTAGATGGAAAGGGGGACTATACTGTGATGCTCTGCCTGTAGAAGGACCAGAATTCTCCCCTTTTTATCCAGGTGAATTTCTGCCCACAGCAAAGCATCATGCTGGCTTTCTGGCAGTATAATCACTCACTTGGTAATACAGTTTCCATCAAGCAAGTACCCACCTTGTTCTGTCTTTCAAGTGTTTACTTCCCAGTTGTGTTGAAACATGGAGGCTGCTTTCTGCTGTGACTTTCAGGTGTTTGCCTGGGCCTGCTGGGTGATGTGCTCTTATAGCTTTTGAAAAAGCAAGATTCAAATAGCTGTTATCTCTATGGTATTTTTTTTCCTGTTTGATTAACAAAGGTGAACAGTGACTATTTTGAGGTAGGAAGAAACCTTTCTTAATATTTTAGAAATGCAGGTCCTTCTGCATTACCTTTAGATTTCCTTTTACATCAGTACTACTTGTCTTTGATATGAATAAAGAATTTTACTAAGAAACACTATCACAGAATGTTCCTTTTGGTTCGGTGGTTGATGTTATGGATCTATTACTAATTAATAACATGGAACTGTATTTCACAGAGAAAGAGAAATTCACAGTTGGCCCATGTATGGTGGATGTCTGTGACTATTTTTGTTGTCACTCACCAAGTTTGATTAACAACTCACCAAGTTGTTGATTAACAAACTTCTGCAAAAGCCTTGAGTCTGGTGAGCACAGTAATCTATAATCTGTCACAGTGAGAGAACCCACAGAAGTGTTTTCGTTGAAAGAAGATAAAATTCCTTATTTTAAAAGATTGTTTCTTAAGCATTTAATACTTAAACTGTTATATAGTCAGATATTTTAATTAATGGGAAAATACTGCATTTGATTTATTGTTACTTGTTCTTTTTTGAGGGATTCTTTCCCTTCTCATTCAGTTGTGGAGCTAAATTTTGCATAAAATAGACATTTAATATTAAATTTCTGGCCTAGTTATAAATGTACCCATAATCTCATAAATATTATCCTGACATTATCTGTGAAGTGAAAGGGAAGTTATGAATATGCTTCTTATTCTGTCTTTATAATACCTTATGTCTATATATACCTTATAATACTTTGTAATACCTTATACCTTCCGACTATGGATAAATTAGCCTTTTCTTTTTTTCATAGAACAGTTCCAATATAATGAAAAACTATAATTTATGGACATTTATGTTAGTTTACTTTGAATATTCATTTTTGACCAGCAAGGATATCTGGTGGAAATACATCAGCTCCATATCAATATTCTTTGTGAATAAAATACATGGAAAAATAGTGAATCTGGTTAGATACTGAATGTTATATTGGTCTGACTAGCATTTAGTGTTAACTTTCATTGTGTCAATTAATATAGTAATGTGTAAAACCAGAAGAGAGCACCTCCTTAACCCCAAGTTTCTTTATTGATGATAAAATCCTATCTGTTTAAAAGTATATGGTGCCTCCATGTTTGGGTGTTCCCTTAGGTAATGATGAGAGTGAGCAAGCCCTCTACCTCTGGTATTGAGTCCTTTCCTAATGCAGTGCTGGAGGGGCTCTAAATGGTACTGGGGAAAAAGCCCAGGGTGTGAGAGTTGGAAAGTTATGGGTGAGCTGGGTGAGGGAAATTCTGTGGAAATGGGACTCCCTGTTTTTACAAGCATCTTTCTGTTATTTCTTACAAGGGAAAAGATATCAGAGACTTGTCCTTGCTTTAGCTGGCTCATAGGAGCAGTCTAGGCAGGACAGAAATGACTGTAGTAATTGGCACACAAGGAAGTGATGTACCTAGCAAAGTGCCCGGGGCTATTTCAGCTCTCTGGCACGAGTGACCAAATATGTACCCAATGCAGGCTGTGGTAGGAAGCTGTACTCAGCACACACCAGTAAGGAAATAAGGTAATAATATCTAGTGGTAGAGAAGTGTCATTTTGTCTACCCTAAGTCGAAATAAATTAATATTAATGAAGGCACTAATAAAAATTAAATGACAAATAAGTGTAATTATTCCCACTGTTCTCTGTGTCTTTTTATAAATATATAGCTAATGCATGCATTTGTCTTAGTGTAGTGCATGCAAGAGCTAAGGACTGGGAACCAACTTTGTATCATTTTAGCCCATCTTGCACTGCAGTAGGACTGTGTTTATCTAAATTATGCTGACTATATGTTTTTCTAATCTGTTCTTAAAATTTAGTTTGCTTAGAGTCTTTGTTGTGTTATGTCCTTATAACTATTTATTTTTTCTGAAATTCATCTTGTATTCTATAGCTTTATAGTAATTATTTTTCTTCTTTCCTAGTGGGTGTTGAGAGCAGTTTCTACCTCTGTTTTTTTGTAATGTTTTATGTATATCGTAATGCTGTTCCCACAGCTCACATCAGACATTCTTTTTAGACTGAAAAACCCCTAAATTCCTCTAGTCCTTTTTAATACTTTAAGAAACTTTTATAATTCCTGCTGCTTTCCACAGATTCCTCCTAGTTTGTCTTTTTCTTCAGAGTGACATTTACATTTTAACAACAGTATTCTATATTATACTGATGACTTCCATTTAGCCTGTCTTCTCTTATCACTTCCAGAGAATCTCTTCCCAGCTGTTGTATAGACAAAAATGAGCTCATGGGAAATGTGACTCTGAAAACTTCTGAGAAGGTATCTAAAGGGGGGAATACATGTCAGGTGACTGAAACAGGCATCTCCAAAGAAGAACAAGTTGTTTACTGTCTGTAGTGAGATGATTATGTGAATGCTTCTGTGATACTAATTAGATTTTGTAGTGCAGCTGATGCCAGAAGCTGCAGTCCTCACTAGTGGATGGTGCCAGTAGGGCGGCAGGCTGTGATCGTGGTAGGGTCAGAGGGCATTAGGAAGAGCCTTGGCTGCCCAAGGTGGTCCTGTCCAGCTAGACAACTGGTAGGATCTGAGGAGGCCTAATTTCTGTGCAGATCTTCTTGGTTCTGCTGTTTCATAGGACAGTTACTTTGTTTCTTTACACCTGAGTGCTCTTTTATTCTGTTAAATGAGGAGAGTGATTTGCTATGCTTGTGAGAAGCTCTATGTAACAACGAATTTGTATTCTATTTGTTCTTACAAAAATGTTTTGAAATTACATGGTAGGATAATATTACATATTGAATAAATAAAGGGTATACTCTTGAATGCATATAGGTTTTTTCAAGATAGTGTGAAACATTGCTTCAGTTATTAGGCACGTTTATTTTCTGTTTAAAATGTACATTCACTAAAGAATTGTTGGAACATTTCAAGGGCAGTTTTATTGCAAAATTGCTAATTTGTAAAAGATGCAGTGGAAGTACCTGAAATTAAAGGATGTATTTGGCCCTGTATCAGCTTCCTGTTTAGTACTGAAAAATGCTAAATCCCCCCAAACATCCCCCAAATTCCCTGAGAGAAACAGCCCAAAATGCTGACAGGATTAAATATTTCAGCAGCCTTCTAATGAGAATTACAATTCACTTCATATACTGAGTAATTAGGGATCAGACTGTCTGTATAAGATGAAATGTCAAGATACTTTTAGCAGAGCCTCTGTTTCTGAGGAAGAGAACTCTGCCTGTATTCCTGGATACCCACATTCAGCAAAGTAAGCATGAAAACTTGGGAGATGAAGTCACAAATCTTTTTTAATTCTTTAAATTTTCATGACTGCAAGTATAGCAGCAGTTATAATACCCTCAGTGTTCAGTTCAGCCTCTTCCAGTCTTGTAACTTGCTGTCTTGGGGTGACTTTATGATGTGTATCCCCTATTGCTGCCCTATGCCCAGAAATTAATTTTGTGCTTTTTTTGTGCCTTTAAACTGAGCCTGAGAGGGGGGAGAGGAAAAAAACCAAGCAAACTTTTCAAAACAGTTGTTCAAGGACACCGATACACACTCCTCTGCTTCTGCAGCAGCAAGAGGGGAGGAAGCACCCTTCTTGCTTTTCAGCCAGCTTTCGGCTCCTTTTCTCCTGAGGGAGATGGGGAGTTGAACTTTGTTTTTTCCTGGGACTTCGGTTTTTCCCTTCTCTTCTGGACTGTTTCATCATCAGAACACATCGGGAGAATTTTCCACAGAGGCCCTGGAGATGGGCCCACGACCCATCTCCGAGGAGGAGGAGAGAGACCGCATCTACAGAAGGACTCTGAACTTTTCCCAGGCTTCTCTCCACAGTGAGAGGTTTTATTATTTAGCATTATTATCCTTTTCTTGTGTGTTTGTTAAATAAATAGTTTTTTTATCTCTTTCACTTTCCTCCGAGGAAAATTTCTTTTTTCCTGAACCTGGTGAGGGAGGGGTGGTTGTAACCTGCCTTCTATCGAGGATATTTTCCTCCAAATTAGTCCAAACTGGCACACTTGCCCACCTTGTCTCTGTTGGGTGATGAGGAGCATAGGTTGATCAGCAAAGACTGCTCTTAGATTTGTAAGAGTATGAAAAATTTTGATGTCATTCAAGCAGCTTCTGGATTCACTTTGTAGATTAGTTTACATGCATATATAGGTATTAAATATTAGTGTGTATTAATGCATGTGTATGAAACATATTTTCATCTTTACTCTCTTTTGCCTAATACACAGGACAAATGTGCACATACTGTTTGATTATCTTCCTGATGTGATAGATCAATCCCATACCTTGCTGATAACTGTGCAAAAGTCAAGAAAATATTATTTATTGTCAATGAGACTTTCCTTAGCAAATCTTCACTAAATCAAATAAACTCCTGCAACTGTCATGAAAACTTTCTCATCTTCTTAATTCTGTTTGAATTTTCTCCACTGAAAATATCTTAGGTGTAATTTAAAATGTTTCTTCCTCTTCTGTTAAATATAGCATCTATTTCCATTTAGTTTAGTGACAAAGTAAGAGATGCTATCAAGTCTTCTCTGTGTGTGGTCAGCCATTAGCTGACTGGTTAGCCAGTCTCAGGGCAAAACAGAAACAGGGATATCAGGCCTTCATTTCTGGCTTCACCTCTTGTCTTTTACTATAGGTTTATACTTGAAAGAAACCCTGGCATTAAGTACTTTGCCTGTCTCTTTCTTTATGTTAGAGAATAAGTGCAGTAATTCCCTCTGGTGCATGTTCTAGTGACTTGGTATGCAGAGGATGCCAGGATGAAGGTGTGAGCTCCATCCATAGTTGTCATCTAGTCTGAGGGGCTGAGCTGCTTGAAATCCAGGGGTGTGTATCCTGCCATGGTGGCTTCCCAGACCAGTAGTTTCTGCTTGGCCACCTCAGGACTTGGCCATTCTCATCTCACCACCTGAATTCAAAGGAAAATAATGAGACCTGAGGCACTGAGTACAATCTGGGCTAGGGAGAAGAAGTGAGGGAGTAGTAAGTGGCACTCAGTGAGAAGACACTGACATACCAATGTTCATCCTCCTATCTCTTTCTCAAAACGGGTATCTGCTACTCTGGGGTTGTTACAATGTTGGTACCTGGTATTTGTGGTTATTAGTACAACAAGCCATCAAGTCAGTTTCAAAAGAAGTACAGGATCTGGGGTATGGCTCTTATACCGTGTAGGTCTTAATAACCAGGTAACCAGTTACACTCGAGATTTGAGAAGAGCTCAGAGAGGACCTAGAAATTGTGTCTGGACAACAAAGTGATAGTAATACCACCTGATGCTACTGAAATGGAGATCTTGGAGCAGGACCATGCCCTGCTGTTTACCTGTGCATGTACAGCAATTCTGAGCATACTTAGGATGGTTGTGATTATGTTGCTTTACCCATCAGGCACAGTATTGACACTGCACCAAAATACACAGGGCCTCCTCATGCTTGGGTTTAAACAGACCTGGGGGAAGGTCAGATGCAGCTGGAAAGCAGCAGAGAGGCTGCCTAGTTTGGTGACCTGGTTATGAGTGATTGTGGGTTTTGGTTTTAAAGATATTTCTCTCTGACGTTATTCAAAAAAATTCTTTTGAAGTTCTTTAGCTGAAAAATATCACTCATCTTCTGGAGATGGGAATACTGTAGAAGGGGCATTGTTGGGAAGGCTTATTTACATTTTTATTTTAAAAAATACAATACACTCTTGCCTCTGTCCTCCCACACACCTCCAGGAAGGAGCAGGACTTTGATCTTCCTGTGACGAGGTATTCAGGCCCCTTGTTGCCTGCAAACCAGGGCACTGCACCAGCAGTGTGGAGCAGAGCTGAGTCCCAGTCCCTCGAACAGGGTGCTAAAGAGCTGCTTAGCAACGCGCCTCAGCGCCAGCAGCCGCCCCAGCCCGGGGAGGCTGCCAGGGGAGACGAGTTTTCAAAGTGAGATCTCCTATTTAAATATTTCTTACAGTGTACAGATAGCTGGAAAAGAGGGCAGCAGGCAGAATGAAAGCAAAGAAACTGCGGAGGAGGAATGAGAAATAAAGGAAGGGTGTCAAGGCTCTGAGTGAGCAAGGATCCAAGGAAAAATAAGAGAGTAAAATTGGAGAAAGAAAACTGCAGGATGCAAGAGGGGATGTGATTAGACAATACAGCAGATATGCAGAACTGAAACTGCTAGAAGAGGGAGGTCTTCATCTTCAGGATGAAAGTTTGGCAATAAAATATTACCAAAGTGAAATGATATTTAAATAAGATGGTACAACAGTGATGATAGAATTTCTGTATTGTTTTTCTTTCATTCAGTTTTCAGAATGAATTCAGAAACAGTTAAATACAATTATGCAGTAACTATCCTGTGTTAGTGTTCACAGTAAAATGACTTAGTAGCCCTTATTACAGAGAATTAGAAAAGATAAGCAAGTTCTGTACAAGGTTTTATGCTCTTAACTTCACAGAGAGTTGCTTCTGTTTAAGACAGCAATGAATTAGTCTGTATCACTAGAAGTACTTTCTCCCCTTTTCTGTGTAGACACAGACAAGTTAAGAATTTCATTTTTCATCAGATTTTTTTTGATTTGATGGAGAGTTGGCAACATTGCTTTTTTCTTTCCAGTTTCCTTAGCATCTGCAATTGCCCTTCCCATCTCCCTAATGCTTCTGTGCTGGTTAAAAATTCTGTCTACTCTCTTATCCTGGACCTTATTGCTAGTTCTCTGTTTGACAGTCTCTTCTTCAGTCTCCTTTACTCCCTGGAAATTGCACTTCAGACTTCGTAGAAACAGTTTTTACCTGACCACATCATAAAAGACCTTTTACACTTGTTGTACCTGGGTATTTCTGATGACATGAGACTCATTAGTCACATGTATGGAAAATTCTTTTTTTCTTCAGGCTTCACAATGTTTGTTTTTTCATCCCCTCCCCCCCGCCCCAGGTTTGGGCATGGGTTTTGCCAGTTTTAGTGGCATCTTCTAGTGCTTTACATGCTGTTTTATTTATGATGTGGGGAAGAGAATTCCATCAGGCCTCTCCTTGTCTGACTTGGTACCATCCCTGGGTAACTTCATTTCATTTTGGGACTGTATGTGATACATGTGTATAAGGGTTTAATAGATGAGCTTCCCTCCTTACCTTGAACTTTTCCAATGGCATTCTGCTAACAAAATGTAAACATGGCCAAAGGTGTCCACCTCTTCTCCAGGCTCTGCATTTCTTTGAGGGCCACTGTCTTCATCTTCTGTCATGTGTAAGCAAAACTGTTGTATGCAACTTCCATACCTCTTATTTCTCCCCCAGTTTGATATGATTTCCTACCACGTTTCACTCATTGCATTTCCAGTAGTGTCCCCCTTGTCTCTGTTTCTGTTTTGAAACTGTTGTCTTGGCTTTGATGGTTTGTTTGGCACCTTTTATTTACTTGGATGTCCATTTCTCCATCTCTCGCCTCTCTCCAACCTCTCTAAATGTGACCAGGAGTTGCCCTATTTTGTCTCTGGTTTTGATTTTACCTACTGGATGGTGCATAACTATTAGCTCCTTTTACATTCCCTCCAATTCCACCCTTGTCTTTCCAGTCTTGATTCCATTCTCATTCAAATCCCTCCTTTGAGAACAAGCATTCAAAAAGACTTTTAGATGCTGGGTTTTCTGTTGCATCTTCATTAAGGCTTACTTTTAGAAGTAGAACGAGTCAGGAAATACAGAAAGTAAGCAAAAAGTAACCCCTAACCTTGACTACAACATTCCTGCCTTAGTCTCTCTTCCAACTGCTTTGACCTTCATTACTGCTTCTTCCTGTGTCGTCTATATAGATTATAAACAACTGTATCAAGGACTGAGCTTTTCTTGCACAGTACTGGCACACTGTGGGTGTTCTATAAAGAGAAGATGGTGATGAGGTTTTAGCAAATTTAGTACATTTTGAGATTTTATTTTAGTGTTTGACAGATTCTTTTTTTTTAGTATTTCATTAGCATTTTCTTAATCGAATAGGATGACTCCTGCATTATGCACCTTGCAATTAAAGTCTATGGATTTTGAGCTCTTTTTTTTTGTTTAGAATTTTTTTAATAAATAGAATTTCCTGTCCAGCTTGCTGCTAATAGCAGCAAACAGTATGTTCTCATCCAATCCCCTCACTCAAGCTTTGAATTTTCCTGTGAAAATTGCATAAAGTCCATTAACTTTATTATTGAACTCTGAGATGTCCTTGGGTGATACAGGGGATAGTACTTGACTTCCACACTGTATCAAGAAAGGAAGAGCTTCACAGTAACTTCTGTTTGAATGGCTCTCACTAGATGTGGACATGAGATTATAAGCAGTTTAATATGGTTGTATACTTGTGTTTGTTTCAAACAGTAATTCCTACTGAAAAATAGAGTATCTGTTCAGAGTTCGGGGAGAATAGAGCAGAGATTCTGGGAAAAGGCTACTTCTGGATTGAGGACATCTAGAAGGGTTAGAATAAAGCCTGAGGAGGATCACAAAATTCAACTGGTTCATGAAGCTTGAAGTTAATGGAGCTTCCACATATTCTCTGTAGGCATTAAAACATGCAGAAGCAAGATGTGTGTATCAGAGGTGAAGACAGATGAAGCTAGAGATGAATTTAGAAGAGTGGCAAGGGGAAAAACAGGTGAAAAATCAGGCAGAAGTGGAGTCAGGCTGCAACATATGTGAGAATAGTTGTTTTGATCTGCAGTAGGCTGTGTTGACATACACTTTTTTGTCAAATGCACCTTAAACACATGTATTTTTTCCTAGCCAGTGTTCTCTGTGTGTGCTGTGGCTGTAGGATGTGTACACTGGAGAATTGTGGAGGGGTTCAGTAATTCCTAAGGCAAAATCAAGGTATTGATTTAACCTTAGCTTCTATTGGTACAGGTACACAAGCTGAATTTGTTTTCCAGTTTTGAGTATTTTTCATGTATAAGATCCAAGTTTACCTTTAAAGTATGCAGGGAATGGAAATTTCAACTGTCAGATTTTCCTTGCAGTGAAATAGCTTGCCTCCCACACTCTGTAGTAGTATTATATTCACAGTCCTACACAGGATATGCCTGATCTGTTCCTTCATCATGTCATGCTCAAACAAGGGCTGAGGTGGAGCTTTAGATGTCACTGTAGAAGTACGTGTATACAGATTTGCATTGTTTCTGTGGCTCACTAAGCTGTCCCTCATGGAAGAATGGAAATATTGTGCCAGTATCACTACCAGAACATAACTATGGAATGGTGGAAAACATTTAGTAAGATAAAGTCCTGCAGAATTCATTCTGTGTGTAAGACCCTGTAAAATGCAGGGCCTACTTCTTCATAATACATGGAAAAAAGTGCACACCCAGAGGGAAATTGCCACTAGGAAATCAGGATTTTCCAGCAGTGACTTAAATAAGCTAAGACATTCAAAGTCTTGTGTTTTGCAGTTTTGTATTGTACTCCAAGGTAACATCAGCGGTTTTAAAGATGGTAGAAACGAATTTTTTCCATATCAACTATGAATGACTATCTGCAGTGCTGGAATATTCTATGTTTGATTTTTAGTGTTCTCATTCTGAAAGTGATTTTGAGTTGACTTTAAACATGCAGCAGTGTTTTCTTTATTTCTTCTTAGTCCTAGATTAAAGCTAGTACAGCCTGGGGAGAAGACAAAGCAAAGAAATGCAGACTAGAGCACAGTTAACTCCATTTTTGAATGTGATGTTTGCATTTTAAGGTTAGACAGTGCATATGTGCAGTGGAAGTTCTTGGAAAGTCTTAGCAATTGCTGAGCTGCCTTGAAAAGTAAAGGTTTAGAAAATGTGGGTATGTCTATCGCTGCCCTGCTATGAGAAAAGCTGAAAAGCTGTTGCTCCTGCTGGGTGTTGCTTTACTGCTGGGTGCTCAGCAGTTGGGACAATAGGGTGTATTGTTTCAGTAGGGGCAGAGCATTTGTAAAAGTTTCTAAGCCACTCTTACTGAAACAAAAACTGAGTTCCTTTTGTTCCATTTTTTCCCTTGTAAAAATAGATGACGTCTTTCTTTTCTTAAATGCATTTTGAATGCTTATGACTTTGAAATCTCACAACTTTTTGTCTGCTACAGTCAGAAGTTATTTCTGTGAACCTTTAGACATTATTCCGTGTGTAATTGTAATCAGCTGTATTGTTGGAAAACTTGTGCTAAATGTTGCTTGCTGCATGTCTGTGATTTATGGTGACTGCAACAATTCATGGCTTGATGCCGGCTGGGGGTATCAATGAGAAATTGCAAGGGTGTTATTTCACTGAGCTGCATTTGACCATTTTCCAGCTACTCTCATTTTCAACTGATGTCAGAGGAGTACAAGGTTTCTCAGGCATGAGATAATGTTACAGCCTTGGCATAGTGACTAGATGCATGGGCCAGACTGGCTGCTGCATTTTCCCATGGAAAAAGATGCAAAATTCTATCATTACACAATTAACAAAAAAGATGCACAAAACTGATGGAAACCATGCATGTTCCTTTTAGGGCAAATGTTGGTCTGTGTGAGTATTCAGTGATTATGGTGGTGAGATGGCATGATTGTCTGTTAGGAGTGTGCCACCATGGTATAAACTGTAATGGCTGCAGTTTAAATGCTTGAGTTGTCTCTGTATGTTTGGCACAGTTTTTGTATTACTGCTTCCAGCTGTTTAGCATTGAGCATTAATTTTTGAGATTGTTAGATGCTGTAAATTAGAATGCTGTCTTTCTTGTTTGAAACGGTTACAAAGGAAATGAAGTATCTCTACTGAAATGCTTATTCATTAAGTTAATGTAATTTAACAACACATTATGCACAAGAAGCCAAAAATGAAACTAGAGGATTGTTTAACAATTAGTAAATCTTGCATGAATAGACACTGGGAGAGACTGGAGAAAGATAAGTGTTGCTTCTCTCTCAGATTTCTAGTAGAATGGTTTTATGAAGATTTAAAATACAAGATCAAATCCCTTCTTAATTTGGATGAGTTTGAAAGAATGAAAAATCCAAGAAAGTTATAAAACAGTTGATGACATCCAGAAAAAGACAAGCACAAAAGGTCAGAGAAATTTTGCATGATTCAGTGTATGAATAATACATTATTTTCCAGAGAATATTTTATGAAGTGATTGTCCTTTGTTATGTTTATGTGTGAGAATTGGGTTTTGTCACCAGCAAGAAGAATTCATTTTCCTGTAGCTTTTTCTTAAATGCTAATTTATTGCGATGAAAGATGCCAAAGTGACAGATCTGAAGAATGAAGCACTCTATTTATCTTCTGAATGGATGGAGCACGAGTAGCAGTGAAGCTTTTCTCATGCTCTTTTGCCAGTGCGCCACAATCTTTTTACCATACCCTGAGCATATTTTTACCAGTGAGAGGTGCTTATTCATTCCATAGTTTCCTTAATGGACTACCAAGGGTATCAATTTGTGACAAGTGAACAGTAGCTTTACAGCTTGGATACCTGCCCAGTAGGAACAGAAACTACCAACTCTTTCACACAGGCCATAGGACAACTGTCAGAGCAGTGAATTAGTGTCACTGCAGATAGGAACTGTTCGCAGTTGAGCAGAGGGAGGACAGAAGGATCCTAGTCTTACCACCAAACATCTTAACATTTAGCTTCACTTTAGCTCACTTGTCTTCAAACTGTGCAATAATTTTTAAGACACTAAAGTTGCTGTACTACAGATGCTGCTGTAAAGTAATAACTAAATAATAAATGAAATCGTTTTTGTGTGTGTGTTGTCTCAGTGTCCTTTTGTCTGCTCTATATGAGCTTGATATGAGTAGTAGCAGTGCTTTAAAAAATGTAGCACTAGAAAATAGGATTTTTGTGGCTTAGAACTAGCATTTACATTCCAGTTTTAATTGCAGTGTTATTCTTGGTTTGGTTATGGTTCCTGAATTTAATTCCTTGGTCCTGCATACATTCAAATAGAAATAAGAAAAAAACATTGCAGAAAAGAGCATGAAAACTGGAATCCTGTATAAAACATGAGTAAGATAAAAGCAATACTTGTTTGTATTAGTTTGCTTGAACATTCAGGTAATATAGCTTTCCATGTTCTTAACAATTGTTTCTGTGTCTAGCACCATATCACACCAGTTATTCTACAGCAGATTTCTTTCTGCGAGTCTTGTCCAGGCTTGTTAAGACTTGCACATTGAGTTGGAAACTCTCCTAATTCCCTCCTACTTCCAGATCCCTTGTTGTCAGCTATGTGCTCCAAATGCAGGCACAATTCTGTCCCCTCAAACTGGTTCTGGCTTGCACAAGACCCAGTGCCTAACCCAGGAGAGAAGCTCACGAGGCCTGTGTGTTTCACTGCCCTTTGCAGAGTGACTGAATGGGCATGCTCAGAAAAGTGAAGTTTAATTAACAAGGGGGTGAATTTGTAACATATTAATTAAAACAGATTAAAGTAGGCCACTTTACTTATGAATGAAAATGTCCACATGGGGTTTAATATGTTTTAACTAATGCATTTTGAACTCACACTTGAATTCAATTTGGCTCAGCATTCACAATTTCCCTGTACAGATGTGCCCATAGAATTTTAAATAAGAAAAAAATTTGATGCAATTTCTAATAAAGGTCCACCCCTACTTCACCCCAAGAATTAGATCTGCAAGTTTTATCTGTCAGTGAATTAAAATATTCATGGAAGCTAGATACTGAACAGAGTTGGTGTGGTGTTCCTTATGCTACTGGCAATTTCCGATCCTGACAAGAAGGATTTTGGAAACCAGGTTTCTGTTTCAAAGCAACCTGAGCTACCATATTTCACTCTTTGTGCACTCTAGGTACCAGTAAGGGAACATTTGGGATGCCACTCTCTCGTACTTAAGCACTGTGTGGTTTTTTCTCTTTTTGGTTTTTTCCTACCTCCCAAGTAAAAGTCTAGAACATAGGCTCATTTTGACTGTGTTGATCTCTGACTCAATGAATGTTGAAATATTTCATGAAACGTCAGGTGTCTCTGAAGAGAGAAAGATTAAATGAGACCTCTCCAGAGTACTTAGTGATGCAGCAGTTAAGGCAAGACGGTGTCTAATAATGCTTTGTGTCAAAGAAAATTACAGCTCAAGAAGGTGAGGAAGTGTTTCTTAAAAAAAAAAAAATACATTCAGTTTGCTCAGAAATTATATTTTAAAAATTGGCTCTTATTGAAATGAAAAAACAATTTTTGCACTCATCCGTTTTAGTGAAGAAAGTTAATAGATTTGGAATGAAAATAACTGTACTCATAAGACACACAAGCTGTAAACCTAACAGATTTTTTTTTTCTGTTTTAAAAACAGAGAGAGGGGACAATTTACCTACTGATTTTTTTGAACTTGTAAGCATACAAATATGGAATAATTGTTGCATTTTTATACAATATCTGAATGAGATTGACATTAGGGATCTTGACTAATACTGCTCATTTCTTATTTCATAGACATAGCTAGTAAAACATTTTTATATGATTTGTTTGTAGTAACTATCGTTAGAATACTTCTAAAAAAACCATAATGGTACCTAAATTGTGTGAAGCTTTTAAATACCATTTTTAATACATTGTTTTTGTAGTTATGCTACAAAATTGCACTTTCTTCATAGTCACAAGTAGCCATTTTTGTCTGTTTCACAATGCCAGAAGTTTTGAAATTCCCATTCTGCTGTCTTTGCTGGCTCGTCTTTTATTTCTCTGTTCTGAGAAGACAAACATTTTCTGGGGGCTGATTTTCCCATTATTTATATTTGAGTGAGGAAAACTCTTTTTAGCAAACTCTGTTATAGCAGCCTTCTGATTCTCCTTGCTTCTTGTTTAAAAGGAAAATAACAAAAGCTTTTATTGTTTAACGATGTAGAATCTGTTTTTCCTCATGTAATTGTGAGGAAATTGAGCTATAATAATGGGCTATCCAGACAACATCAGCATTTGTGGATGTCAGACACCACAGACCACAAGCATCTGTTCACAATAGTTCCCCAACAGTATCTGTATCTTTAGACGATTTAGACATTAACTGTCTTGTTTTTCATAAATCTCATTAAGTTTATAAAAATCCCTATGCATACACATATTTTAAGAGTTTTTCCCATAGGAAGTTGGAATTTTCAGCAGTATATTGTTCTGGAATAATTGAGCAAATTGGTTGTAGTGCTGGCATAAGTTTGGGCGTTGCTTTGTGATAAGTTTAAGTTGATCCCAGACTGCATTGCCATTGAAAGCCTCAGTTTCGTCCCCCCTTCTTCTGCTTCCATCACTTTCACCTTTTTTTGGGATCAATACTGCTGCTTGTGGGCAACATGATTGGCAGTGCTGAAATGAGAGGGGCAGGGGGATTACACAGCAGGGTGGTGGGGCAGAGGTGGTGATGAATCCCATGTTTCGATGGTAACTTGGTGTTAGGTTCATGCATTGATCTAAGCTGATTAAGAAACTAGACTTTAAGCCTATTTAAATTATTTGTAATTTCAGCTGAGTATGTGGCTTGTAGTTACCGCCCTAATTTCAAGTGGAGTAGTGGTCCAGATAACTTCAGTACATGTGAAGATGCTTCAGTCAAAGCAGTAGCAAATAAAAGTTATCTGATCTTAGTGGGATCCTTTTGGCCCTCCTGCTGTTCATTTCCACATGCCTCTCAATTATTTCCTACTTGCGGAAAGCGTGTGCTGTGTTAGCAGGGAGTAAATTTTCTTTTTTTTCAATGCATGTGTTGGACACCCTACCACCCGCTGACCAGGTTTTTGAACTACCATATTGCTTCTGGTTCTTTCTGAATTGTTTCCATATTAGGAGATTCTGCGTGGAGTGAGCAGATGGACAGGATTTTCCGAACAACCTCAAGAGCAGCTATGGTGAAGTGCACTCTGACTGTAAAGGACTAACATTTAGGCAGATCGTGGGCTCTAACTACCCTGACTTCTCTTACTGTGGCTTGGCTTGACCACATACACATACCTTAAGAGCAGTTATAGTGGAAAACACTGAGATGATGGCACTGCTTTAAGGTGTCAAGTTGGACAGAATCCTTCTTTTTCCTCCTCCAAATCCAATTAATTCCATCAGCAGTTTCTTCTAATTCCCAGTAGTTTTTATGAAATAAAATCTTAAGTTTCTAATCTAAGAACTAATTGTAAATTAATAGCATCAGTAGAGATGATTAATGCAGGCCCACACATTCACTTTTCCTTTTTGATTACAGTTCTGTATTGGATGGATCTCTCAGGACTGCTACCAAGATGTAACATAGTCAGAAAAGTGTTTATACAGTAATGAAAGACCTGTGGGGGTTTTTTCCATACTCATAGCTTGGCTAGATTTCTGATTTTTAAAAAATTCTGTGTTACAGTCTTGCTAACAGTCTTATTACAGTTTTGATGAATTGCAGTACTTGTTATTGGGGGCATGGGAATGATTTAGAGTAACTATAGATAGTTTTGCAAGAAAATCAATGAGGTTTGTGTTTTCTGTTGGTTTACTTTTGTGTTTAAGTGTTGACAATTACTTGTAAAATGTAAGGCCTACTATTGGAACAGTATTCCTGAACTTGTATTGTCAATGTCCTGAATTTGTTACATACTATAATTTCTTGTGTCTTTTCTGTTTCTTTAATTGAATAAACATGAAAGTGTATTTGCTTGTGATGCATGAATTTACATTCGTCTCGGAAAGGTAGTGTTTAAGTGGTGGTCTGATTATGATTAGTGTCTTTTCTTGTTAATCAGACTGTGCTGCTTTTCTCTTTGTGTATCTCTGCTTTTCATTAGTGTAAATGTTTAGTACTCTATGCAAACTCTGTATGATGCTGGAGGAAATATCTGCAACTTGGCTCTTGTTTGCTCTTAAATCTTTTGCTCTGCTATTACTTTGGTTTTGTAGGGATGGTCCTTCATAATTTCCTATATTGTCCATATGTGTTCAACCATCCTTGATATTAGTAACAGATTAGACCTTCGCTGTCTGCCATCAGATCTTCTAAATTGTTCCACTGGGATTAACATCCTACCAAAGAAGAAAGAGAACTTCTTGAAGAGGGAGAAGACTATTTAGAGAACTGGAAAAACAACAAACCAAGGTTACTCTTTTGTGTCCTTCTCTGTGAGAGAGACGCTAGTTCATTATCTTTCTTCACACAACAGACTTTTCAAGACAGAGCTGCTTTTATCTTTTCAGTATTGAGCATTTTGTTGGCATGTGGCATAAAAAACCTCCTATGTGAATTCGGAATTTAAGTTTAAGAAAGGTAAATACTTCCTTGAACTGGAGTGTTTAGAATTCAGTCCACCTTCTAACTCTTCTCTGTCACTGTGCTAGTTTGAGAGCTGGGCAAATAATTTTTTGACAGGACACCTCTTAAGCTTAATGACAAAATCCTGATGCTCAGTATCTGTACTGTGTGTTTTCTCAAAGGAGTGACAATAGTAGATGCAAACACTGCAACGCATTCAGTTATCCAGGACGCAGTTCTGACTCAGTGGATTGTCTTTTGCTTCTCTGGAGCAAAGAGGTCTCTGCCTGGCTGAACTGGTGTCTGGTGGGATTTAAACAGTAACGTCATGAAGACCTGTTAGGATAGTTAGGAGGAGCTAGACAGCATTGTTTTAAGCTTCCTAAGCTGGAAGTGAAGTTGGAAGTCTGCCTTGAAGTTAAATGCCCTGTTCAGCCAGAGATATTGGCTGTTCTGAAAGAGGCTCATGGAAACATTTATAAAGCCTTTCCTGGGTGGAAGGAGTGCAGATTTGTCTGTAGCTAGTGACTCAGCCAAATGTCAAACCAGATTGTTTTCAAGCTGATTAGCAAATCTTTCCTTGATGGACATGATGATGGACAAATCAGTCACTGACTCTCTTCAGATCTATCAAACTGAAGCCAGTATCCTTGCATTGGTATCATTAGTATCATCAAACAATGCCACTAATGAATAGTGGACCACTGTGTACTCTCTTTCTCTGACTTGTTTAAAGAATTTGGTAATTTATTTGGGATACTGATGGCTCTCCTTAATCACAGTAAGCAGGACTTTATTTTTCTTGCAGTAGGACAGGAGAGACTCCTCATTAATGGTTAATTTTTACTGCTAAATAACCAGACCAACAGCAACTGCAGCTGTTAGACTTCAGATCACCCCTTTGCCTGGAAAGCAATTAAAGTTTTGTGAAAGGAGAAACCTATCTTGCTGTTGCTGATTTTAAAGTGCATCAGATAAAAACGCTGCCGTAAAAACAAGATGAGAAGGCCTGACACTGAATTGATATTCACTCCCTACAGCCCATCTAATGGGTAGTAGATGGAATAAAGGTTGCTGCTTATTTATGACAAGCTTGGCAGAGCAGCAGTATGCATTAGAAAGTGAACACTTTTGCTGAAATACACTAAACTATGTTAGTTGTTTGAATTGACTTGTAACATGTATTTTTAAAATACATCTAGATGGCATATTCTTTGTAATACAAAGAAAGCAATAAATACTTTTGTTTATAATGATGTAATAGTATAATTGATAGTATTAAACAATATATCTTTGGCTCCAGTTGTCAGTATCTTATACTGGATTATTGTTAGTGACTTACATAGGCAGGTGTAAATCTCTGGAATGTGCCCTAGCCTGCTGTTAGTTGGAGACTGTGGAAACATTACACAAAATATCTTTGAGTAGGGTGGTTAAATTTCCAAAGGAGAAATACTATTTCTTGAACAGCTATACCATTAATATTGATTCTTGGACTCTGGTATGTCATTCTTCTGTGAGTAATGAATCTTTATGATCCTTGTACACATTCATGATGACAACCAAAATGACTGTCTAAATGTGGAAATTAGGCTCTCTATCACCTCTTCTGTTGTTGCTGTTCCCTTGTCATGACCTAGGGCTTATGGAATTGAGTTTATTAGAGCTGGAGTTGTGTAGTTTTGTTTGTGGCTGTTTTAAGCTTTTCAGGCCTCTTTTCTAAGCAGCTGTCTGGTTCAGGGTCTTTTTGATCCATTTCTTCTCTCTTGCATATTGCTGATAAGGGGGCTGGAATTATACCCCATCATTTGGCTCTTCATTGTACTTGGCATCTTTGAGGAGTGAGCCCTAAAATAGCTGTTGAGAGATTTTGTTTAGCAATAATAATGATATTTTGTTCACAGACTTATTTTCTGCTTTTAGGAATTAGATGCTCCCATTCCAAAAAAACATGCTGATTTTGGAGACTCTGTTCTGTTTGCTTTGAGCAGCCACGCATCTCACTTCATCAGTTAATAAAAAGGAAGTGTTGAATTTTGATAGTTAAAAGAAGCTGAACCACTGATTGAAGTTGCCATTCCTGTAAGAGCTCCATTCACAGGCTTCAGAAGGCAAAATTCTAGGGGTATGCTGTGTTTGTAGGGAGTTAGAAGGAAATTGCATCATTTAAGAGAGACATCATTGTGCAAAAGGTGCAGACTGTAGCTGGCATTAGAGCTGCAAATAACTGCTTTGATTTGTTAAAATTGTAAGGCGGGGGAGAGAAAAGCACTGCTGGTGTTTTTTCGTGCAGCCTCCACTGGAAACTCTTGGTGCATGTTGTGTGTGTCTCAGTTGACACTGTTCTACTGCTGTTATTGTAAACAAGCAAACTCAAACCAGCTGGGACTCTGCCCCTGTATGTATTGTGTACAGTATTACTTTGTCTCATACTAAGAAAACTATTGTTTCCCTGTTTGGCTTTGCGCAACAGTGAAAGATTTATGCTTCTTTCTGTCTGAACGAAGGTTACCTATTGTGCTTTTTCCGGAAAGGAACCTGAACAGGGTTCAAATTGCTGTGTGCCAAAGGAGTTAGTTAAGTGAGCTAAACTCAAAGTTAAGGACGTCCATGAGAAATAGTTTGTGAAAATATCTATTATACTTACATAAAAAACTTCTAGAAACTAAGGATGATATTGCAACAGCAACCTGTATCCAGGGCTGAGGTATTAAACCACACCAGTTCTCTTACCTGTCTGTTAATAAAACAGAGACTGCGGCATAGGTCCCAGCTGTATTTTCTTCTGTTTATCTGTCCCCTTATAAATACTATTCATACTCTGTGTATCCTTTCCACATGGATATATTTATAAATGGGAAGAATGCCTCCAAACCCCTGTTTGTCAGCTCCTGTATTTCACCAAGCTCTGCTTTAAAAGTTGAGGATTACAGTCTTGCAGGGGGTAAAGAGGGGGCTGTGTTGTTACCTGGGATTCCTCTTTCCCTGGAGCTTGTACTAAAGTGTTGAGTAAAGATCGTAGAAACAGCCATATGGGGTCAACCAGAGCTCCATGTAGTGCGTATCCTATTTGTAACAGTAGCCCCAGGAAAGACTGAGGAAAGAATGTCTGAATATGTCAAGGACTATGGAGATTTTTGTCATTTATTCCTAGTTTCCAGCACTCTGTGATATGGTGCTTCCTCAGTTAAAGTTCTGACTTTATGTTAAACTGTTCTGAATGGATTTTTTTTTAATTGTTTAATAACTTTTTAAATCCAACATCTGTCTTCCTTTATGTTTTGTTCCAGCACCAATCCTATATGACTCATATGGAGTTAGGGGTGTGTATGAAATTTTTGAGAACTTGGTCCCAGTTTACCTTTATACTTGCTTCTGAGATTCAGTGGTTGTGCCTGCTCTTTTCCAGAGATTTCCTCACTCTAATTCCTCATCTGCTGTTTAAGGATTTTGCACCCTACTGAAGTAAGAACTATTATCATTGTTATTTTGTGTAAAACAAAGCTGAGAGCAAGTGTTTTAAAAGTGCTTAAAAGATGAATATAGGCATCCAGTTCTCATCTCGGGAGCTGGTGCACAACTTCAAGGTACTTATAAGAATACAGCTCTCAGAACACGTCCCTGAGGCACAGTGCAGAGAGGCACTCAAGAGGCCCTAAACAAGCTTATTCAAGTACTAAAAGCAATACTGTGGGTTAGCACAAAGATCTGCCCAAGGTAATTAACCCTGCAGTGGAACTAGGTAAAATAAGTGTGGTAGAGAGCTATAGTTACACTGCAGAGCAGTGTTAGTGGAACAGAATATGCTATTAGATAATTTTTGTTGAATTGCATACATGTATGCTATTGAGTTATGTGGTAATAATGCAAAAAGAAAATCATGTTGCTAGGAATTTTATGAAATAAAGTCACAGGTAATGTCTGGTCAAAGACCATAAGCCATCCATCTTTCATCTAGACCGACCAGGTATGGTTTTGCTTGTGAAGGGAGGTAAAGGAATTTTAGCCCTTCCCTGAGCATTGCACCATGCTGTGTATGAGATTCAGGTTGGATGACATTATTGGTATAGTTTTAATGCATCTCTTCTGTCCCTTTCTTCTCATCTTTCTCTCACGGGCTGTAACCAGAGCTGAGCATTCTCTTAACTGCTTACTTTAAGGCATATTTGCTCTGTGTGCAAGCAGAGTGACTCATAGTTAATAACCACTGACTTAACACCTACCCTATCTCTTAACTCTGCTGTCAGATAAGAGGTAAATAGTAGCAGGAAAAGTTTTGGGTCTGTATATGCTTGCGGCCAAACCATGTTCACATAAAACCAGTGGTGTGTGATTGAAGTAATTGACAATTGCTGGTCTTTTTGGCTGCTCCTTTCAGAGATGCAAATAGAATTGCACATTCCAGGTGTTGGAATATGGAAAGCAGCAGCAGCAGCAACAAAATCATGTTTGAAATCAGTGGCACTCTGCTTGCAGTTGAATGCTGCCTTGAAGTTGATCCTCAGAGTAGCATTTCATGGCTTTTGCAGCAGCTCCTCTCTGCTATCTTCTAAGTGGCAGAGATCCTCCAGCAGGGATGGATGGAGCCAAAGGGTGGCTGGGCAGGAGGACAGCCTGCTACGAGCTGATTCTCAGCTGTGCTGGACTGCTGGGGCACAGCTCTTTGTGGAGGATATGAAAGCTGCAGGGTAAAGGCAGAAGGGAAAGGCTGTAATAGGAAAAAAAAAGGAATAGCAGAATGAAAGAAAAAGTCTGATTCATTACTGAAGTATTTCAGGATCCCAAAATTGCTGAATTCTTTGGTATTGCTATCAACTGCTGGCATGTCACTGAAATAGTGAGTCTAGATAGAAGGGTCAGAACCAGAACTAGAGATGTGAGAGAGTTGTATAATCTGCTTTTCACAGAAATAAATTCTTTTATTTTTTTTCCCAGAGTTTTCAAGTAGAGTACAGTGAATTTAAATTAGTAAGTCTTTAAAAATAAATTACTGCTTCATGGAGTTGATGCCATTTTAGTGACAGATGACCTGGATTGTTTTGCTGGGAAGGAACCACCCTTCCCTTGAGAAAAAGTCACAGCTGCTTATCTCAGCTATGCAAACCCAAAAAACCTTAAATATTGAATTATTTACGTATTGTACATAGAGAGTTCAGAGATGAAACGTAATTCCTTATATTTACAACAACAGTGAAATAATTCAGAATATTTTTAACTTTTTTGCTTTGAGGATTTGTTCTGGATACTAAAAACAACTGTGGTGAGTTTGCAGTGATTATTGACAGACCTCCTCTTTTCATAGCAAAAGGTGCAGTGAGCTACAGATGAAAGATAACTTTCTGCAAGTCACTAATAGCAAAACAGATATAACAAAGTGATTATAATTTCTGAGCTTTCCTTCAAAGGGCATGGTCCGTTCTCCAAACCTAGCTAATGGAAAATCAGTCATGTCTGGCTAATTTCTGTAGTGGCTAATTTTAAATTCTTTATTCCTGTGCTTAAATCAATGATATTCAGAAAGACTGGCTTGAAAAAGTGTCATTTGTTTTGAGATCATAGGAAGTAGATAGCTTTTGTCTCCCTATTCTTGGTTACCTCTGCACGTGTGCTGGGCAAACCTGCCTTCCATGTATGCTAGAGGGTGTTTTTTGCATCTGACAGAACAAAGAGTACTGAGGAAGTCACTACAGAAGTGAGATTTACAATTCCCCCTCACCCCCTTCAATTTAAATTTAGATATATGAATTTTTGTGTTTTCAGAAATGGCTTAAAACTTTGTTACTAAGAGTATATTTTGCACATAGGGTTGAGAATTTTTATTTTAAAGTGTAAAAATACGTAATCTTAAACACAGAACAATGTGTCTCTAAGCCTCTGAGTCCTGTCACTTTAATGTAACTTCTTGATGACATGTAATCAAACATGTATTAATCAAAGCAGAACTGAATCATGTTTGCAACTTAAAAGCAAAATATTTTTGACTGTGCACATGCAGTGATGCCATGAAAAATACAACAGTCTGCTGAAAGCATGCAAGTTGTTATGTTGGCACAGTTTTAAACAAGCAAGGCTGAGTGAGGCACAGTATGACATTTTGGAGTTCATGTTGGGAGTAAACATGCCACAACAATCAACTATCTTGTCAAAGAGCTACAAAAATAATTTTTTTTCCCCTCCAGAGCAACTCCTAGGGAAAGAATAGTTAGTGTATTAGCTGTCTGGGAAAAAATTAATATGCAGCTATAAAAGAGGGGAGTGAATTATACAAAAAAGAAACATTGAAAGCTATAGTTTGTTGAGTCTGTTTTTTTGAGCACCAAAGTGAACATTTTGCCATAATTTCCATTTAAGCCTGTTACATAATCAAGCATATCCCACCAGCAAGATGTATAGATGAAACCACCATTTGCATATAAAAGACATTCTTGAGTATTTGGCAAATTCTTCCAGTATTTTCTTTGATTGTTTTGATTTATGCTAAAATTGTAGTAAATATACATAAGTGTGTATAAAATATTTCTATATATAATAGCAAATATTTTAAAATTGAGTTTTCTTAGGTACTGAAAGATCTCTAAAATAGGAAGTTATCTCTCTATTTATTTTGCATTGGCATCATAGTAAATATAGTGATTTTTATTTCTTCCTCGAGTTGTCATCTGAAACCAGCAGCAAGACCTACTTAGGAGAACTTCCTCATCAGATGTGTTTGTGCAGAAAGCAGAATACTGACAGGTACAGTGAAGGACTTTTCTGTAAACTGCAAAGACTTTTGCAGGCAGGATTTTAGGAAAACTGCATCTCTTGGCCTGTGACATGCTGACAGTCTGAGTCCTTCCTGTAGCACTCTACCATTACATTATATTGTTCAAGGTTTCATTGCAAACCATAAAAAGTTTTTTGTTTCATGTGGAAAACAGCTCCTGAATTTAAGGATTTAAAGAGAATATGAAAATAAATCTTTAAACCTCATTCACAGAAGTCTTTGGCAAAGGTTAAATCATGACAGTAAAGACTGCAGTATTGGGCATTGAGAAGATTCCTTTTTCTTGCGAAACATTTAGGGGACACTAGGAAATAGGACAACTAATTTAAAGGACTGACTTTGAGATTACTCTGGACTACAACTATAGACAGTGTTCATGACGTGAGACTGCTGTGTTTGCTAAGATGACTGATGCTTTTTTGACTTTTTTAGTTGTTCTGTTGCTTTCCCTTTGTTGAGAAAAATGTGACGCTAGTCTGCTTTCCTCCTTATGCTGAGCGCATACTGCATGTCTGGTCATTTCTCAGCAGCTGTTAAGTTTTTGTTTGGTTTCAACCAAATCTGTTGGAAGAGTTGAGTTAATGGTTTGTGTGAGTTTCCCAGAAAGGCACATAAAGAGAAGAGGGAGAGAAGAGGAAAAGCTTACCTGGATAAAAGCATATAATAAAGGAAAGTCCTGAATTCACTGCCTCTCATCAGGGTATCTGCATGCATTATTATCTTCCAAAGTTGTATCTACAGAACCCCAAATGTCAGCTGTTCTATACTTGTTTTTGGTCACATTTCAGTGTTGCTTTTCTATTAAACTTTTTTCATTGAAACTTTTCCTTTGGTTTTTTTTACACTAAAAAACTTCATCTCAAAACTGTCTTCTGAAATATCTATGTGTTCTTTTCCTTAGTTGCTGACGAAGGCCTTGGTAAAATTCAGACTATAACAGGAGGGGCTGTGACCTCGTTTCTGAGATTTCAAGGGAGTTTTTTTGGCTAATTTATTCTCTTTTTGGGGAGAGTGGTGGTGTGTCTTTTGTAACAGATATTACCAAGGAGCAATGCAAAGTATGTATGTGGTACTCTTTGCGTTGGGGGGAGGGAGATGCATACTAATGTAATTACTTGCAGGATGAAAGATAGTGAGGTATTTTAACTGTTTTTGGCGTTAGACCAAAGTGAAAAATTAATGGGCTGTAATGTTGTTGGCTTTGTTTGATGAAGTGCTTAGTGAATGTTATTCAACTGAAGAATAAATATTCTTGATACAGTTGTTGAAAGAAAAGAAAAAACATTGCAGCACATTGTAACTTGGTGGTGTTAAGCATTCATTTAATCAGCACGTTAATCATTAGCTTTGGTTTTGGCTTTTAAGTTTTGGAGTGAGGAAAGGCTGTTCACCAAAGAACAGTTAAGAGTGTGAGGTGGCTGAATCAGAGGGGCTTAATTACTGCTCAGGTCTTGCTTCAGTAACAATGTATTGCAAAGAGCTGAGTTGGTGAAGCTTTGCCTGACTTCTCTAAATTTAGGTCTGGTAGTGCATTTTCATTGCAGTGCCCACAAATTTCTGTTGCCTCTATAGCAACAGGATCCCTCTGCACGCTTAAGGTCATTATGGGCAGCTGTTATGGCCAGTAAGTGCCAGATAAATGGATATGTGACTAAAGTTGCATTGAGCTAACCAGTGGATTGATAAATAGTTGAATAAATTTTTACTGAAGAAGTTTGTAGGGAATACACGGCATATAGTACAAATAAAGATTTTTTTTAGCCATTGCTGCAGCACTCTTCTGGGTATATATTAGTGCTGATCCTCCTCCAGAGTAGCACTTTGCATGGAAGGGTATGATGGGGATGTTTGTTTGCCTTTTGACATAATATTCTTGTGTGCAGATAATGCAAATACTTTCTGCATGAGAAATATAAGTTGTGATTGAAATCTGTGATAAAATATCTGGAGGATGCTTAGGGGAAACTCATTTTAACTGCAGAATGAGGGGGGAAACTTGGAAGAAGTGGCACATTGGTTTTCTGAATATGGGATGGTGTCTTGTTGGATAAAATATTGAATTGTACAACATGTTGGCTTTTCTTGGTAGTTCGAAGCTTCAGCTATTGCACATCGTGTAATTCAAGTTTAGAGAGATTACTAAATTATTTTTCCACTATTTTTAATGTTTTTTAATGTAAGAGAGGTAGTGGTGATGGAGTTGGTAGATATCTCTGAACTACAGTACCCTCTATTATTGTTCCAATATTGAGTTACTTTTATTAGGTTTTGTTATTATTTAGTCAAGCTAGAACAAAATTCTCAATTAAAATTGATTATTCTGGTATGGTATGTGCTGCATTCATTTATCTAATTTGGTGAATCAAACTTTAGAAAAAGTGAAGTTAATTTGTGTTATAAAGGGACTTGGTTACTGCAGATATGATAGAATAATACTGATAATGCATAACTTAAAACAGCAGCAAAATAGGATAAAGATGTACAGATTTTTCTTTTGATAAATATCTCAGGTTTCTGTGAGTCATGAAAGTTAATTTTTAGTGCTTTACAAGAAGGGTACAGAGTTAGCATTGACAATTAAATTTAAGAAAGGACCAGAACTGATTTAATATCTTCTGGAAATGAATTTCAAATCTCCTGCTCCCTGCACAAAGCTTTTGAAATATCTGTGAAGAGTGTTGGTAACAGTGTATGTGCAGCATGGAGATTTTTTCAGTTTTTTAAGGTGGAAGCTGCCTGTTAGGCCAATGTCAGAGTATTTTTATGTGGAAACTATTTAAAATGCTGCCTGGGAGCTTGATGTGTGTTTTAAAAGAACAGGACCAATGAAATCCACTTGGGTGGTACATTTCATAATCATGAAATATTTTTTGTGGAATAAGGGGCACAACACTGCTGTGTTGTGCTGCAGATTTTAGACACTCAGTGAAACCACAATTCTTCTTGCAAGGGCAGAAGACTCCTAGAAATGTGACATGGAGTCACACCATTGGTAAGAGAAACCCCAGGAGTGCTCAGATCTTTTGGAACAGCAGTAATCTTGGAAATGATGTTGTTGAACATAAATTCTCAGAGTGCAGGTGTTCTGCATATAGGAAACTTCAGTCCTAAAATCCAGAAAGCATAAATTGGTTTTTGATGCTGCCTTAGCCCCTGGTATCAGAATTTGCCTTTGATACAATACACTACAGTGAGCTTTAAGAGCTGGATTCCTAAGGCCAGGATCCTGTCAGCTGCCCAGGCACTGTTGTTTCCTGTACAAAAACTAGATAATAACACTTGAATTGAATAAAAACCTACCTAACCTTTTCTTTATTAAAAAAAAAAACAAACTAAAGAAGTTATGCATAATACTTGCCTTGGATGGCAAAATGTGGTGTTGTTTTTTGTGAACCAGGCAGACCAATGAAATTCATTGAAATAACTGAGAGTGGACAGAGAGGTCAAGCCAGAATATTGATTTTTTAATAAAAAAATTTGTAATTTTGCATATATCTAGATACCGTGTTAAATTCTCAGAGTAGTTTGAGTCTATGGGAAGTTTAAAATTGTAATGGCAAGCTTTGTGTTTTTAAACTAATGACAGTAAAAGAAGCCCAGTGGGAAAATGACATTTTTCATGACATGTCATTGTAAAATGGACACAGAACAAAACAGTTTCTGTTACAGAAAGTGCTGTTGTGCTTTGGTGGAACTTAAGAAGAAACTCAGGGAGCAAGTAAGCTGGTGACCTGTTCCAAAGGTATAACAGTCTGGAACTGTGTCATTTCTACCTTTTGCTCTTCTAAGGGACTGTTATAGCAGTTCTGAAAGGAAGCCACTAAACATGTTTTAGTTCCTTCCATAGTTGTATTTAGTAGAAGATCTTCTCCACAAACACTAATGTGATACTTGTCCAGCACTTTGAATAGCAGAGCAGTAAAATTACACATTATTGTGAAGTGCTTGGAAGAGTTAAACTGATGGCAGGATTTGATGCCACATTTATTATAAATGGCATTATAGAGCATTACATTGCACTGCAGTTTATCCTTGCTGTTTGAGGCAGTCAATGTTTGTATTGATGATTCTCGCGGCCAACTTTTGCTCTTGGAATTTTTGAGTTTAGAGGTAGTAATGATTTGGAGCATCACAAGTTATTATTCTGTAGCCTAAAGTCTTGTGGGAAATGAGCACTTTTGAGCATGGCAGCAGTATTTAATCTCAGAATATTGTCTTCAGAAGCACAGAAACCCCCGTGCAGCAGAATTTCGGCACAATTTGGTACGAAGAGTAGTCCCCTGCTGCATTTTTCCCCTTACTCTCCAGCTGGCCGCAAAAGTCTCACAACACCAAACACCTGTATTGGAGAGACTCTTTGGCAGTGAGAGCAGCCTGCTTTCACCCATGTGATTGTCATATCACATAGCTTGGCCTTCTCCCCCATCCCTTCAGACCTTTCCTGGAGCTGGAGCTCAAGGTGCCATTCATTCTGGCCTCTCACTCATCCTGCCATCTCTTAGACACTGTATCCTGCTATTCAGGTCACAACAGAAAAGGTCTCAGTTAGGAACTCTGTGCTCAGGTGCAGGAGGACAGCCTAAGAATTTTCATTCCATCCTTTGGTCCTCACAATTTAAGCAGTGCCCTCTCATCGCACCCTTGCTACAGTTGCACAAGGGATAGGTAGTCGGGGGTAGTGCTGATGAGGGATGCCATGGAGTCTCAATGACTGGAGGATTTGAAGAAGAGTTGTTTGTCAGAAACAGGCTGGGTGGTCGTACTGCAGTTCCGAAAAAAGACATGAACCAGGTGGTATTTTGAGCTTTCTTCAAAGCCCCTGTTTCAGGATGTTGTATTTTTGTATTGAAGCAAAGTCAGTGACTATACTGCTTATCAAAGTCAGATTTACATTATAATCCTTTTGAAAAGAAACTGTGCTTTGCTAAGAATTAAAAAGACTGTCTAGACAGTATTTTTAATGATCTCTCTCCCTTGCAGCTTTTAAATTTTCAAACATCTATTTTATATTTTACTGCACTACAGTAACCTGACACAAAAGGAGGAATTTAACCATTTGTCTTCTGTCCTTCCATCCTTCCCTTGCAAATATATGGTAAAAGGAAGTAAGAGAATGAAGACAGTGGTTGGTGTGGGGGAAGACTCTGAATTCAAGGGATATTGGATTTGGGGTTGAGAAACTGAGCCTGTTTCCAGGAGAAATTATGCTAACTGAACATCCTGCTCCATGCTCCTTTCAAAAGTGTACTTTTGCTAGCTCCCTGGAAGGCCACACATGCACCCAGCAGCAAACATCCTGATTGGCTTCTCCCTCACACACTTAAAACAGGCTTTTTATTAGCTTGGGTCCAAAATGTCTTGCAGGTACAGATTTTATGCCAGCTCTTCTTTTTGTGCTGTCAGCTTCTTCCCCTTCCAAAACATTGATCTAGTCTGATATTAAGAGCATGAAAAATAGGTTATATGCTGTTATTTATTGAGCAGAAGATCTATTATTTTCTTCTTTTTAGAATTTGTCTTCTTACTGTGCTGTTGTAGCAGAATGGTATTTTCCCCCCTTGTCTTTCAAAAAACATCTTCATTTTAGGGCCCTCTGACCACTCCCTGACAGGTTGGATCATGTCAGCAAAGTCATACCTGAAAGTTTTGGGCAGAATGGAAATTTGCTTGTATAAATTGTGTATTGGGAGGGAGGGAAAAGGGACAGAGATGGAGATGTTGAATTTGCCACAAGGAAGTGGCCGCTGCCTCGGGAGAAAATCCTGGATGGAACTTCAGTGGTGTGTTAAGAGCATAAGGAAAAAACCCAACAGCCTAGGTGATGGTTCCAAAAGCAAAATCAGATGTCACAAACTCTAGGTGACCAGAAATTGGCAGCATCAAGGATGATTTGACTGCTTGTCGTTGATTATGGTTCAAAGTCTTTGGGAAAATGTCCTGCCATTCCAGATTGCACTCTCATAAGATCTTCTCATAAGCAGATTAGAAAAATATTCCCAAAAGCTTTTCCACAGCTAGAACATGACGGACAACTTCACAGAGGGTGTGAAAAATAGAAAGACCCAGAGAAATTCTGTGGATATAGTCATACATTTTCAGCTGGAGAAACCAAGTAAAAAAATTCTAGACTTCAGCCATAATAATGAAATTGAAACTATAGTGACCATCAAACAATATGATGCTAAACCAGAAATTCTGCCAATGTGAAAACTTTATAATAGAGTGTGTGGTGTTTGTGCAGGTACTATGAACTTACAAATACATGAATTTCAGTTAGTTTTAAATTTCAAGCATGTTACAGTAGGAGTTTTCAATACGTCGGGAGCTGAGACTTCATGGCTATTCTGCATACTGGAAAAAGACTAAAATATTATTGAGAAAAATTGGTTCACGTCTCTGTGATCTGATTCTAGGAATGTAAGAGAAATTGTTCTGTTCCTGTTACTCATTTTATCAGACTTGCAGTCAACAGAAAAAGGGTTTATCAGAGAAAAGTACATAGAAATTAACTGAAATGGTTCAAAAAACTGTAAGATGCTGCATGAAATGCATGATAAGGCCTCCCTACTTTTCTGTATAGGAAGCAATCATTGTCCTGAAAAGCTTCTTTGCGGGTCTTATTTTTTAAGAATAGCTTTATAGTTGCTTATATTTGGAATAAAAAATAAACATTTGGAAAACTTTTGCCAGAAATGTGACAAAAGATAAAACATGAATTAGCGTTTTGATTTATAAAAAGCATCTGGATAAATAGAGACTTCTAAAATTTTTATTTTCTTAAACCAGAGTTCTTTCATACAAGAGAGGAAACAAATATGTTACATGTACAGTAGGCCTTTGATTCTTTCTTGTGATGAAGACTGTCATTTTCCCAAGTATAGAAAGTGGTATAGATTTTTCCAAATCAGGCAACATACGCTGTATTGTGTTCTTCAGGTTCAATTTGAAACCAAAATAATATTGTGCAGCAGCATTCTTTGCTAAAATGCAAGCTTAGGTGATAAGATCCAGTGATTATTGCTTAGGAAGGAGTGTCAGGAATCATTAGTATCTCATTCAGGTTCAGTAACTGTTGGGCTTCCCAGGGCTGCTTGTACCGATTGCTATCGACCTGAACTCCTTCCCCTGTTTTTGCTGAAGGTCAGGAATAGTTTGCTGCAGCAAGAACCTTGTTTGTTTTTTCTCCCTGATGTAGAAATCTGAGCTGACAAACTCAGTTGTATACCACCTTGCAAGTATTTGCATTATTAATACATGAACTCTGAGGTATTTGTTGCACTAAACCCCATGAATTGAAATCCAGTGCCTTTCTATAGTTACCTAATAGTTGTTTCTAGGAAGGTGTGCTCCGTTTAGTGCCATTTTGGGCCTTCTTGATTTGAGGTATCTTTGTTGTGAAAAGTTTATAGAACACATTAGCATTTTATATAATCAAGATTAGTCAATTTTAAAATATCATGGCTCCTAATAACAGTGATATTTCCACTTACTCTGTGTGTAATAACTCTGCAGCTAGACTGTCAACAGCTATAAAAAGAAAATTCTCACTTCTTAATGTATTTTTTTTTTTGTATTTCCATTTAACAGAATGCTTCAAAGTTCACTATCACACTTGAAGAAAAGTTACTGAGTGAACTGGAGACATAAATATTTTTTAGTATTTAGTATATTTTTCACAAGTGAAATACAAATATCCTTAGTGCCTAGGAATAGAGGACTCTTGAGTAGAGTGAGGCTGGAGGAAACTCCTCTATCTGCTGCACTTCGATAACCTATATGCATGTGGAAATGCGTAAATGGTGTTTATTCTTTCTAACTATATTTTTCATTGTCTCCAGCCAGGTAGTGAAATTCAGGGTGAGAGTATTTTCAGGTTTCTTTCCGCATTATATTTATTTACTCTGCTCTCAATGGTTATGAAGATTATCTCATTAACTAAATGTCAGTGCTCTCAGTTCAAAGAGGCAAAGGTATGTGCAGAGAGATTGGATAGGATAAATGATGGCCTGATGACAGTGGAAGAGGAAACTGATTAGTACTTTGCAGTGTTTTGGCATTAAATAGGATTCTCAGTGCTGTTTGCTGGGAGGTTCTCAAAAACCTGAGTGGTATCCATTGACTGGTGTGAGCCATCCCCTTCAAAATGTTCCATGGAGGGAGCAGTGACAGGTTCTGGCTTTTCTTAGCCTTGCCTTGTATAGGCTGTTTGCAAAGATCAGTGCTGAATCTACTTTTTATACAGAGTATCTTAGCTCTTAGAGAAGGCGATGGGTCACCATTTAGAGCTGCCGGTCTTTCTCCATTGACGTGTAGAGGTAGCCGTGTTGGTTACTGAAATGAGATTGCTAATTTAAATTCCATGCTGATTGTGACAAACTGATTGCAGTCTGTTATTTCCTCTTTTGGGGGAAAGCCTGATTTGTGTCACCTTACAACTCACAATCCACTGCTGTTTTAGTTCACTGGTAGAACTTATTGTACCATTAGTGATGTACTGGTCAGGAGATGTACTTGGGCCTTGAAAACTCTTGGAAGAAGGGCTATATAGCCCAAGTAGAACTGTTGCTAGAAAATTGTTCAGCTGAAGCTTAACCCAGTGTCAGATTTTTGGTTAGAGATCACAAAGAAAGAAATGAAATATAAAACACCAAAAGAATTCTCACATACCCACGTACTTTGAAGATAAGGCATATCTTTGGGTGAAAAAAATTCTGTTTTAACCATAATTTTCTCAACACCTGTATGTTGTTATGCCTTTGCCAAATTTGCTAGTGAAATCAGTAAGAAGTTTGTGAAATCCATGCAATGTTTTTGGGTGGAGCATATATTCTTGAGGCTGTATTACAGATGGAGACTGTCTCCAAAACCACAACATGCACTGGCAGCATTTTAGTAACACAGACAGAGCTGTACATTTTTACTGAGGTGTTTGTATAAAGTGTTCAGGTTTATTCATTTTAGTTTATGCCCCATCTGTAATTTTGCCATGGTTCACATAGCAGTAGGCAGCATGCCAACTTCCAGGCTGGCCAGGACACTGTCTTCTTGGCTGGAGGCTGCAGATAGTCCCTTGAGTGGATCGATTTATCACAGATCCCATCAGCAAAGCCCATTAAGCTTTCACTGAAGAAAGCATAAGCAGTGCATATGCTTTAAGGTGGTCTTTATTCAAACACAGCTATTGGTGATTGGTTTAGATATCAGCGTTGGGGATCTGTCAGCAAAATTTTACATAGTTGTTGGCTGTTGGCTGTAGCAATGTGAGTTGTTTCTTTTCATTGACCTTAAAAAGTGTTAGTGATTTCTTCCATATAGTGATGTCTGGGCAGTAGACTATAACCATTACGGGCAGCAGACCCATCATGTGATGCCTTCTCTGGAGAGCAGAGAGCCCAAGCTTCAGCTCAACAGCAAAGTGACAGCTACTATTTACTGTGGGGGCAGAACATCACTGTATTTGCAACAATTGGCTTCACACCTCTCAGAGAGGATAATAGTTTATCATCAAAGTAACTGTCTAAAAGTAAAATAAACAACCACCGCCCCCCCCAAACAAACAAAATCCCCACTGCATATTAATTTCCTGTCTTTCTGTGTAGCTGCTGTCCACTAAATTACTAGTCAATACCCATAGTCCATATTCTGACTCCCATTATGTTATTGGCTGAAGATCAGCTTGTGACAATTTTTCTTATTACAGTTTCCTCATTCTTTTTGTGCTCAGCCAGCAGTCGTGCTGACAATGACACGCTTTCTTCTAGCTACTGCTTCAGTGCTGCTGTTTGTTAAAGATGATTGTGCCCTCCTCCATGTTTCCTTCCCTGCAAATCTTTCTGATGCAGTTGTGAGGGAGTAATTTACCCTGCTATGCAGTTCCTCTATTTGTGATTTCTAACCTAATTGATACCTTGAGAGATTTAAAAAATTTTGCAGGCTCTGGATGGTAGGCCTGCAGAATGCTGAGTCATTCTCCCCAAACCGCAATAAAACATCACTTTTTTATTTCATCTGCCTTTTTCCCCTCACTAATTTTCTCTTTTCTATCCTTTTTCCTCTGTCACTTCATATTTATGAAACTCTGTGTGTGTCTGTATTTTAATTTCTTGGCCTGGCTGCCCTTGCCTGCTTTATTTTTTCCCCCACTTTTTTGTTTTTTGTTAGATTTCTATGGTGACACTGTGTGCTACTGGTAAAGTTGCCTTTCCTGCTGCTGGCTTTTACAGGTTTACTGTTGTCTACCTGCAGACATCAGGCTCTTTACACGGAACTCTGAGCTGTGGTTAAAAAAAAAGACAAAAATGGTAGTGAAGCCTTTACAGAGCCGGGAACAGTGACCTCGCTTAGGGTATATGTCACTAAAAAAGTGCAGAAAGAGCAGGTTTGCAATTCCACACATGATTTTTTTGAGAATCTTTCAATAAAAAGCCTCTTGTTTCTGTGTTATCTTCTAAACGTGAAGTTCTTTACATCTGATTTAATGCACTTGAATTATAAAGGACACTCTACATTCCTGAGGCTCAGCTAAGAAGGGGAGTCAGTGGGTAACTCTTCAATTGCATAGAAACATCTTGGGTCTGGTTTTATTTATTTCAAATGTCTTTTAGCTGAATCAAATACAAAATTTAACACTTGGACACCATATGGATTCATGATGTTTATGAGAAGAATTAGGAGGGATATGAGATTCATAAATCAGGGAGTGGCTCCCATTGATCTGTAAGTGTATTCTCTTTCCTGATGACAGAGATAGATGGTCATGTTCAGATCTCTTGACATTTCCGGGCAGACTGCATGATAGAAAGCATAAGAGACCTGCTTGTACTCTCAGCACATTTCATGCTATGTTTCTAAAAGACCATCCTGTCCTCTTTTCTTTGGGACAGAGAGAGCAATGTGGAGTTTCTGTTTGTCTAGCATGGTTGACCCATTTTCCCTCTCTTTCTGTCGCTGTCAGCTAATGGCATAATGACAGAAAAAAAATAGTTTACGCTTTATTCTCCAGTTGCTCTCTTCCACTTCCCTCTGTGACAAAATGTTTTTGAGACTCTCCTTTTCTTCAGCCCCTCCCTCTTTCTTTTCCTGAGGTACAACTGAGTACTTTATCACAGTGCTGTCTTTTCCCCATCAATATTTCCTTGCATGCTCTCAATTCAGATGGTTCTGCCTTTCAATGAAAGGTTAGTTTCCTAATCTAAGTGAAACCTGTCTTTTTAAAAATAGACAAAGATCAAATTGAACTGATCAGCTCAAATGAAAGAAAATGGAAAGTACAAACCTGCTTTAACTCAAAACCTATACCTAAGGCTAATATGGATTGGGTCACATTTAGCAAGAGTGTGTATCTCTGAGTTGCTTCTATTAACTGGGTCCATGTTCTCAGACGCGCTGGAAAAATAAGTAGAAAAGTAATTGGTGGAACCTAAAGTTACAACATTGACCAAAGACAGAAGATAATGTTGCATTTGCTGTTCTGGCTGCATATACAGGTTTAACATTTGAAATTGGATGAGTTTTTAAAAAATTTCTGCTGCAGCAGGTTGGTGTTTGCTTTTTTTGTGGGTTTTTTGTTTTGTTTTGTTTTGTTTTGTTTTGTTTTGTTTTGTTTTAGCAGAGGTCAAGAAATACAAAGTTACAAAAATTTCCTCTTAGTCTTGAAAGGCCTCTGATCTGCATTCAAAGCACAGGATAACCGAAGAAGTCATTCAATGGAACGACTAATTGTTTCAATTGGTCACCCTTTTAGTCTTTGAATTATTGCACATTTCTAATACTTTGCCTTTTGCTTGCACGTTGGGTGTGTTACGGAGAATAAATAATGTGCTGTACAAATGTCTGATGTTTTAGGCTGTTAGACTTTGGTACAGTGAGGTCTTTTCTTAGGCCATAATCTACAAGCGGGACTGCAGTGAAGTCTTAACAGGCATTCCCATCCTTAAGCCAAGTTCATCTGTTAGCAGGATGGAAAGCTATGGCTGCAAAGCTATACTATGTTCCCACTGAAGTGTTTCTCAGAGCTATTTGGAACTCTGTTGTGGTCACATACAGCAGACAGTCCACTTTCATGTGCTGACCCAATTGTTCGCTGTCTTTCTGTTCCAGTGACAGCCCCTGCTGCTTGTGTGCAGCAAGACCAGCTGCTGCTTAGCCTGGGTAACCTTTGCTTCCTTCAAAGGCAATTGTGGCTTGAGTGCTTTTGGAGTGATGGGGGTCTCAGTGGAGTATTTTGTAGTAGATATGTGTGCATGTGTTTAACATAGCAGCAATGTAGAAAGGAACGCGCTATGAACAAGGATGAGATAGGTTATTCAGTATAAGGGTAACAGTGACATGTGAGAATATTTAGTTATTATAGCCTGGGAAAACAGAAAAAATGGCCATTACCTTGTAAAGGATGTTGTAAATTTTTCCTATGTGTTTTGTGCTCAGTCCAGGTCTTTACTGGCCCGTTTCTGTGCACTGACAAGATTCCTGCTGAGGGCTGCTGAGCTGGAGCATGATGCAGGAGTATTCCATAGCATATTTACTGACCTTGTTTTTCATTATACCAAATCCATTTTGTTCAACTCCACTTTATCCATGAGGTTTGAAGCACATGCTTATACATGTGAATAATGTATAAATACATATCTGGATAAATTCTCACTGTTTACCTCATGTCAAGACAGCCGAGGTGTTGGCATCTCCTAACTTCTGCACCCAGTTCCTCGTGCTCAACCTGGTTGTTGCATGTCTGTCTTTGACTTTAATGAAGCTCAGGGAAAACCCAGCTGAGGGCTGCTGCACCGGCACAATACATTTCCTATTCTGATACCGATTTCCTTTTCTAGTGTGCTGAGCTACAGTGCAAGCAGGTGCACTATCTTCACATAGTTCAAGAGGGAAATAAGACTCAGATTTTATCAAGGATCTAAAGTTCTGCTGGGCGTGTGCCCCACTATACTCAATGTAGGAGCAACCCCAGTTCAAAGATGTCTCTACAGAACATTAGAAATGTGAGTGGCTGCTATCTTAGGATCATATTATAATTCAGACTGAAGGAACCTCAGGAGGTCCTGCTCAAGAGAGTCAGCTGTGACCATTCAAATCTTGAAAATGTCCAACAATGGAGCCTGTGTAACTTCTTTAGGTAATCTTTTCCACTAGTTGACTGTTCTCATGGTAGAAGAGTTTCTTCTTATATCCAGCCGGAACCCCTCTTTTTTCAATTTATGCTCATTGTCTATTGTGTTCCCACAAGGCATCACTGTGAAAAGCCTGGCTCCCTATACTTGATACTCCTTGCAGAATTTATCTTTTTCTTTCTTTTCCAACTCCTTACAAGTATTGGAAGGTTGCTTTTAGGTTGCTTCAAAGCGTCTTCCCCGGGCTGAACACGCCGTGATTCCTTAGCCTGTTCTCACAGGGCAAGACTTCAGCCAGCTGACCATCTTGGTAGCCCTCATTGATCTCGCTCTGGTTTATTGATCTTTCTGGTGTTGCAAGCCCAGTGCTGGATGCAGGATTGAAGAGGTAGTCTAATGAATGCTAGACAGAGAGGACTAGCTGCTTCCCTCAATCTGCTAGCTGTGTTCCCGTTCATGCAGCCCAGGCACCCTCCTGTGTAAAGGGAAGCTCTGTTGCCCACGCGGGGCAAGAGCAGAGAGAAGCTTAAAGCTATCTAATATAACAAGGATGTTTTAAACTGCAGCTTGCATTGTCATGCGAGTAGCAGGAGGCAGATGGTGGAGCCTTCTCTACTAGCAATCAGTATGTCACCATGGTGTGCCTCTTGCAGGCTCCAACTGTTGTCAGGCTGGTGGTGGAGTCACCTCTGGTGGGACATATGCAAGGCTATTGTTGTATGCAGCACCAACATAGAGAGAACTCTACACTGAAGGCCCTTTGTGCAAGAATTATTGGAGGAAACAGAACCCTTTTCTAGCATGTCAGAGTCCTTGTTCATTTGTTGCTTCCTTCCCACCATTTTCAGCCAAGAAGCAATAGGCAGAATTTTGAGGGTAGAGATTTGAGATGAGGTCAACGACAAAAGGAAGGGACAAGAAGTGAAATGCACTGAGACTGTGAGTTTTGTTTCCCTGGCCAGTTGCAGTGCTGGCCATTGGAAAGACTTGGCCTTCATCCCACTACTGGTTTTACTTCGATTATGAACATTTGTGGCTGTCCTTTCCTCATTTACCTTACTTAGCAGCTGTTGGCTTTGGGGAGAAAAAAGCTGCTTGATTTGTGTATGAGAGTTCTCAATAGCAGGCAGTTTACCATTAAGGTAAATAATAGTAGTGACATGAAACTAATGACCATAACAGAATTTGAGTGTTTAAATATTAAACATGTATGTCTTTTGCTTTCTCATTTAATCCACTAATAGAAAAATAAGGTCAAATAGGGCAAGTCAAGGGAGGTGATCTTTTACCTCTGCTCAGCCCTGGTGGGGATCTGGAGTGGAGCACTGAGACATACTGGAGTGAAGCAAAGGGCCACATAGATGAACTTGAGGTTGACTTTCCAGTGTGAGAGTGATTAAACACCTGACACAGGTTGCCCAGAGTGGGTCTGTCCTTGGAGATACTCAGAAGAGGACTGGGCATGGTTGCACGCAACCTGCTGTAATTGTCTGTGCTTTAGCAATTTTCAGAGGTCACTTCTGGCCTCAACTCTTCTGTGGTTCTGTGATTTAGAAATAAGGAGGCAAGAAGGTTTAGGAAAGCCACACGGAAAAACTCACGTTGTTAAAATGTTGGAGCAGAAGTTGTTGAAGTTTCTTCCTGGAGACCAGAGGGGATGGGAGTCCAGTGGTATAGGAACTCCATCTCAGACTCCTTTGTTTCATCTGTATCGGCAAATTAGAGATATATATGAAACTCATGGTTAAATTGCTAAAATGCTGACAGGCACAATAACTTCAGCCTGTGCTTGACCTCTCTCCCAGCTGGTTCCTAGGTATAGCTCTGTTCACAGACAAGCCAACTTCTGCTCTACTCAGGCAGTCTGGATGTGGTAACCCTGTTTTGGACAGTAGGAGAGTTGAGCAGTAGTATGTGGGCTGCTCTACAGCAGTCAGCCTCACTACCTGAGAGCGTTGCTTGATGTTTTTAATTTGCTAGCAGAGATGTGGTGTTAAAGTCTAAGTGTCTGGAACCATTGCTAGCAACCTGAAGAAATGTCCTTTGCCAGAGCTCTAGCTCCTGTGCTTTTAGGCCTGTGGATCAACTGGATTTTCAGGGCAGGACCTCATCAGTCTTTTATAACTGATAGGGAGCCATGAGACTAGACACTATGCCTGAGCCAGAAACTCCCAGAGATTGAGCTCCAAGTATCAGCCTAATTTACTAAAAATTCAAGAACCTTAAAACACACAAGAAGACATTAACAGGCATATTAAAAGACTGGGGGGAAAAAAAAGAATTTAAAAGACATAAAGGTATTTGCATGGAGAAGGTATATATTTTAAATGCTGAACAGCAAAAATAGCTATGCTCTGTTGTTCCATTTTATTTCTTATTAAAGCAGAAGCAGAAATTAAACAGCTCTGCTGACAGTAATCCCTATACCTATTCTTTGTAATGTATCCAACTTCTCATCAAAATGGAACATTTAGTCTTTCTTGAGCAATGCACAACTTGTGTATTTTTCACTTTGACAAAATCAGGTTAATTCAGTATGCCCTCAAACTTTCTTCCCCCCCCCGATATCTTTTTACTCCATAGAATTTCTGTCTTGTGAAGATAGTTTGTTTCTTCAGGTACTTATTTTGGGCTCCACCATAGCCTTTCACCATTTGGATTTCAGAGGAACTGGGGATGTTCATTGAATCTTCAGTGTGGGCAACTGTCATTGCGGTATTTTACTTTTCACTTGAAAAACATGCTTAGCAAACTTGGACTGTGGTGTGCAGAGGTCTTTCTTTCTTTGCTTTTGTTGTCCACTGCTGTGCTCCACAGATGCCTTAGCTTTCTCAAGTGAGGTCTTCTTACTCTTGAGTAGAGTAGAAGTGACAATGCCCGACACCTTGGGTATCTGGGTTTTGATGAAAAGGCAGACAGAGCTCTGTCAGTCAGAGGCTCACGTGTGCTGGTGCAGGAGGACAGACAGATGAAGGGGCCTGGCACAACTGAGCTCTTTTCCTCTTTTGCAGACTTGAGCAATGTGTTTGAAGATTTAAATCTGTTCTGAGTTTTTGCAGTTTTAAGCAGATGCTTAAGAGTTGCTTTAAGCATTTGGAAATGCTCTTGTTTGAATACTGAAAGTGTTTTTATTTTGTGCATTTGTTCTTGTGTTGAAAGCTATTTACAGAAGGAACTCTATGCTCCTGTCTGGTAGTATACATCCACCAGAGTGTAAATATCCATATGAAGCCCCCAGGAGTAATCTCAGTACAGGCAAGGAAATATAATTACGTATCCAAGAGACATTTGCAGCACAGTTCAGTTTTGACAAAAGACTTATGGCTTGTTCAGCTTTAAAATACTGGTTTTTTTTTTCCTGAAATACTCAGAAAATACAGTTTTTGGAATCGAAAATATCTTTTTAGTGTAAATTTCAACAGGCCTGTAGAGGAAGCGATGTGCTTTACCAGTGATTTCATGCAGCTTGGCTGGCACTCAGGGATTGTTAGTCACTGAACTGCTTCAGAGGCTCCAGGCTTCTTCCTTACTGAGTTGCAAGAAATTGGTGGAAGTATACTTTTCATTTCTATGAAGAGACAGGATTGGCTGGATCATTGTTGTTGGGGTGTTCTGGCAAACCTGCCAGCCCAGGGTTTGGGGGGACAGAGCTGCACCTGGGAAAACCCCCTCGGTTTATGGTATCTCTATACAAATGTGTATTGGTTTCTCCCTTCCCCCCGCGGTGCCAGGGGTGTTGGGCTGGCCCCGGGTTCTCTCCCTCCCCATTGGCTGTTGCTGTAAGCCCCGCCCCCAGTCCCCGAGACCCGGGAGAAACGAGAGCTCCCAGCCAGACTGCTGCTGGGGACGAGCGAATAAACATCTCCAGCTCCTCCAGCGTCTCCGTTCTCGCCTTCCTTTGTTCCTGGGGTCCCGGGGGGTCCAAACCAAACCCTCTGTGGACATTGCTGTCTCACCCTAGAGAGATCCAGCAGCCAGAGATAAGGGAAAATCACAGATAGCATAGCCGGCTTTTAAAGTGTGGTCTAATATCTGCTATCTGGCTGGGCTAGCTCGGAATCTCACCCCCGAGCCAGCCACAGCAGGCAGAGACAGAGACACATTGTGAGCATAGATTATTAGTAAATCTGTAGGAAACAAAAATAATCTAACTCTCAATGGAAAGCTTAGTGATTCTGTGGAAATTGAATTAAAGTTGCTTATAAATAATGAAATAACTAATTGATGTCTTCTTAATTCATTTTTGTAAAATGAATTATTATAATTCATTATATAATTATAATTATTTTATTTTTGCATGTGTGAAAGGCTTTAGTAGTAATAATCTGTGTGTAATTGTAACAAAATTTGGTGACAAAGTCACTAGGACTTTTTTATTGACAAAAAGTTTTTTTGTCGAAGTGTAATTTACCAGCTGAAATACATTCCATCAGTTTAAAGGAATCTCTGTGGTCCTGAAACCTTGATTTATTGACTTGTTAAGATGATAGTTTAATGGTTTTAGTGTCTGTTATTCTAGCAAAGATGTGGCACTGATCATGCACTGACAGGATAAATAATAGCTTTTCAACCATAAGACCAGTTTTAGGTGTTCACGTGCAAGCTTCAGTTGTGAACATATTTCCTGCAATTGTGAGCTTCAGTATAGCAGCTAAAAATAGTTTGCTTTGCATTTCCTGTCATCTCTCTTCATCTGTTACTCAAAGGCACATGTTCAGTTTTATTCTGAATGGATTCAGTTGCCCTCTGGGGGCTCTCGCCATGGAGGATCTAGCTGATGGGTTTGCAGAAATGTAATAATAGGTGTAGAAGGGGTTCAGACAGTGACATCTGACAGATCTGTGGCTGCAGCATTTAGCAATAAGAAGGACAGTTGGGAGATATTTCACTTTCTTTTTTTTTCATGGTTACGAATACCTTCCCAGGTCTTCTGTGTTCCTGTGGTGTAAATGCTATTTAATGACTAAGCTGTGTAATCTGAAGCATGAGCTTTCCCTTTCATCTTACACATATCACATGTCTTTTCACTATTAGTTCAGTGACTTCCTTTCTTCTCCATCTATCCCATAATTCACCTTTTTGCATTTGATCTGGCAGTGTGATAGTGTATCTGCTCTGACATGCTGAATTTTTACATACCTCATGGAAATAGCTTTTTCTCTGCATTTTGATGTAGTTAAAGTACTTGGTTTATGTTTGGACAGGCCATGTCTGTAAATTGTCTTAGGAATTGCTTGCAGTCCTCTTATATGTGATTTTGTTTGTGCCTAATTTACATCCTAAAGGATTAATTTGTTAGGATGTCAGCAGCCATTCATCAGCTGTTCTCTTCTGTCCAAGTGGAGAGATGGAAAACATTTCTTTGCCTTTTGACCTGAAGTTTTTGAGGGGCGTATCTTCAGCCTAAAAGAATGAAAAGCTCAGATGTTATTAAGTTCTACTTGTTTGCAGAGAGGTTGTGGATGCCCTGTCCCTGGAAGTGTTCAAGGCCAGGTTGTGGCCTTGAGCAACCTGATCTAATGAGTGGCATCCCTGACCATGTTAGTGGGGTTGGACTAGATGATCTTCCAGCCCAAGCCTTTCCATGATTTTATGATTCTATGGTTTTAGTAACTTTTTCTGTGGTAACTTGTGGAAACCATTTGGATGACGTCCAGTGCAGTTGCTTCAGTCTCTGGAGCAGTATTTGAGTGGAATTTAGGGTCTGTGTCCAAGCAAGTGATGAGAAGGCCCATGCTCTATGAATTACATAAAGCTTATTCATTTGCCTAAGTCTTTAATTGAAAATAATAAGAGCTGTGACAGAAACCCCTGTACTCTAACAGGAAGATACATGGTAGTATTGTTTCAAGCAGGAAGAAAAGAGAGAAAGCAAAGAAGAGAGAGGACAGTTTTTGTAACAATACTGATGGAGCATTTAATTAGCAATGGCAACTGCACCTGGTTCTGGTCAAAATAATTAACAGTCCATGAGGAGCTGAGAGCATAATGTATAGAGAAATTCTGTAGATGTTGGCAGGGTATTAGTGAAAATGTGACGTGGTTGTTGCTCTTTCATGATAAATACATAAAAAGGAATCTGTGATTTGATTGAATTACACAGGCTTTAGAATTCGGAGCTTACAGAGCAGATCTTCTGTGAAATATGACATTCTACACCACATCGTGAGGGGCCTGTGATGTCTTGTGTAGAACTGTATTAAATTAAGTTGGTAATACATTGACTTTTGCTGAGGATTTACATTAAAAATTAGAGTGTTTGCTTTTGCACCCTTGGAAGCCAGAGCAGTCTCTACTGAGAGTATTCTTAATTTCTGAGCAAAAGCTAAATGTTTCTTTTAATAATTTTTTATAGGCAAATGTGCTGTTATATGAAATTGTTTTACACTATACTAGCATAAACTATATTTTATAAACTAAATAAATAAACTTTTTTCTATTAATACTAATTCTGTAGAAATGGATACATTAAAGGAGAGACATTTTATAAAGCTGCACAGTTAACATAGCTGCGTAGAATTTACAGTATGAGAATAAGCAATTTGTAAAATTTTCACTTGACAAAAAAGCAGCTTTTCCTTTTTTTACCTTTAGCACATATGTAAACATAACTCTGTTTAATGTACTTTTTTTCGACTCTAGCTTGGAGTTGCTGATGATGGCACTGTTTTAGAGGACAAATGCTTAACACACTTTACAGTTAAACAGGTAGCAATATGAAGGCATGGAAGATGAATTGTTTCCACCTTCCTTCTGGTCTCCTCTCCCAATTCTTAATAGAATCCAAATTACTTTAGTTGCAATATCTGAGGTCTGGTTCCATAGTTAGTTGCAGAAATGGTTCCTCTGAAGGGACTAGGATGGATTTGGCTGAGCTCTCCCAGATGACACCCATAGGTCTGGAGGAGTTCAGTCAGTTATGACTCCAGCTCTGGTAGGCTGATGACTTGGCAGATGCCTTTTGGCTTTTAGGGGTATTAGATCTGCCACTCTCTTGATAGCCATCTAAATAGTTTTTGCAAGGTCAAGAAAACTTATGATGTCTTTCTAGCATCTAGTATTTCTCTTTGGTTTTACAGATGGCTTTTTACTGTCCCCTTGGTCATATCTGCCATGTCTTGTATGACAGCTTTGGAATTCAGAAGCACCAATGAATTGTCCAATGAAGCTTGGCTTTATAGTTTTGCTAAAGACATGAAGAAAAGCATAAAGATTAAAAACTAGTAGACTTACACAGAAGAGTTAAGAAGTAGAAAAAATGGAAGCTAGGAACTAGTACGTATTTAGTTTCCCAGGTTTTGGCTTATACCTTCAGTTTTAGGAGAGCAACAGCTGGACTCCAGTTTCATTACTGCTGTGATCTAGTGCTACATGGCCTAACAGGTTTTGAATGAATGAATGCATGAATAAGAATTCCAGTTTTTAGTAGCAAATATTTTTTCAGTCAATAGTTCCTTGGAAGAGGAAGGCTTAATGCAAGCAGTTGAGCAATAGATAATCACTTGTTCTTGATTTCTGATGTCATGGTCATAGATTTTTGGAATTCAAAATTTTACAGTGAAACTTCTACCTTGTGTTGTATTTCTTGTACTTGAAAAGCTGGCAGAGAAGAAATCTATTAGGATAGATTCAAGTTTTATTTCTCTTTTGCTTGTGACTGGTATCGTATCTGAAAGTCGTCCATTTAGACGTCCATTTAGATGTTGTATTTAAATCCCCGTACTGAGGGCTACCAACTGCCTGGGAGCGATTACACTTGTGTAACTCAGTGTCGTGCTGCTTGAGATACTGATATATTGAATGTAGAATAAATAATAAGAAAATCTAGGAATTTTGTAAGGAAATTTGCCGTTGCTGTATGCATGAATCTGACTTCCTCTTTCTGACTTCCTTAAAGGGGACAGCAAGATGTTGATGGGTAAAAAACAGCCCATGGGAACTCTGGGTCATACTGTGTGTTTCTTTACTCTGCTAGATCAGCTGCTGTAAATTGGCAAATGAAGTTAGTGAGAAACTCAGCTTCAGTCTGTGTTTTTCCTTCTCATATTCATGTCCTTTTGTCTCCTGGATATTTTGAAAGAAGTAATAACCACAGTAGCTGGAAGAAAATAATTTGGAAATATTGGAATCATCAGCCTTTTGTTGTGCCACTGGTGATTACAAAGTTTTCTTAAACTTCTGTGGAGTTTTCTCTGTCTAGGTGATGTATAAGCCTGGGTGAGCACTGGGTGATTGTCCTGGGAACAGTCTAGCAGTGGCAAATGTTAAGAAGTATGTATGTCTTCAGCAGATTTTGCTGTTGCAGTCAGATTTTTGTTTATTGTTTTGTTTTGTCACAGTTGCCTCCTCTCAAGTTTCCCTGAACTTTCTGTGCATCTTTTGTGTATCCTTCTCCAGCAGTGGTTCTCACTTTTTGAGCTATTGTCAATACCTACTAGCGTGCTGCCAATAGATTTCTACACAGCTCCAGGCTACCCTGTAGTTCTTGGTCTGCTACTGATTAATTTTCTTTCCCCAAGCACTGGAATCCCATAGCTGAAGAATAGGTAAATTATTGAAAGGGTGAATGCCTGGCTCCACTAAAAATTCTAGCAGTTCTACTTTTGACATCCATGGTGCATGGATTTTACTCTTTTTGATCTTTTTGCTGAATCTGGATGCTACTTGGCTGAGATCTGTATTATAACAATTCTTAGTATTATATGATAAGATATGAACTGTGTCCTCCTCCTGTGGTATTTTTTCAAAACTTTAAAATTAAAATGTTTCTACCTGAATTTCTCAGAAGCAAGGCTCGCCTGTCTCCTTAACAATGTATCTTTCTATGTATAATAAATATCAAATTGCAAAAGAGAGATAAAGGAAGAATGTAAGAAATGGGGGAAAAGCTAGTATCACCTAAGAGCTGTTGCTTTCAGTTAATAGTTCATTTTTTCAGCCTCTAACAGAGAACAGTAAGGCACTAACCTGTGTCTTGGGGCCAGATACAGTCAGAATATTTAATGGGGTCCCTAACCTTAGATTCTGAAGGGAGTCCCAGATATGGGTCTCTGCAGTTGTGTATCAAGTGCCAGTCCAATAGCACAATGCACGATGTGCAACATGTGCCTGGTTTTCTGGGATATGTGGCCTTTCACTCACTCCAGGAGCAAGGGTGTTACGGCCTACCCCAACAAGCAAGTGGAATATCCTCACTTTTTTTTTCTGGGATATGTGGCCTTTCACTCACTCCAGGAGCAAGGGTGTTACGGCCTACCCCAACAAGCAAGTGGAATATCCTCACTTTTTTTTTCTGGGATATGTGGCCTTTCACTCACTCCAGGAGCAAGGGTGTTACGGCCTACCCCAACAAGCAAGTGGAATATCCTCACTTTTTAAAATGGATATTATTGCTTGCTAAATCTCCTGCAAAGCAATACAATCTCATCTCTCTAGGGGATTTTTCTCATAAAAAGGAACTTGCATTTAGCTAGCATATGGGAGGAACTTTCTCTGTTACTTCAAGTAAGAAGTACAGATACAGAAATTAAATATTTGAAAAAGTAAGTTCCTTGCAAAACAGAAGGCAAATATTGAAAAATGTTTTCCAAAGCAAACTAATTGCAGCCAGAGCTGTTCATACAGAGGGGTAGATTCAGGTAGCCAAAGAGAATGCCATGTTCAGAGTAATTTCTGGAGAATTGGGATATATTTCTTGTTCACTTCATTGCCCAAGTGCTGGCATACCAAGGCTGTATTCTCCACTAGTTACATTATTCCTAATACAAAAGCCTTTATAATTGCATGCAAATAAGTGATCTTGCTCAGAAAGCTCAAAACAAAAGAGAAAACCCAGAGAAATCCCTCCTGGAGCTTCAGAGAAGCAAGTGCAACTGAGCACGAATTTCAAATCAAGTAGTCAGCTGTGGGCAAGATTTCCCTCCTGCCGGTTCTCTCTCTACTGTTGTGCATCTTACATGTCTTTCTGTGAATGACATGGTTTCAAGGTAAGGAGATGAAAGCAGTCCTGTGCCTCTTCAAAATGCCAGTTTAAATGCTCCCTAGCTGAGCACAGCTTAATACCTTGTCACCTTTATCCTGGAAAAATTATTTTGTCTTGTGTCTTCTATATGAGACTTAATTGGAGATCTGTGTTTCTCCTCTGTGTTTTTGTGTGTTTGTTGATATGGGCTCAGATCACATTTACCAGATTGGGCCCTTGCAGGTCTAAAATGGAGCTTCCTTACCTGTCCATCATTTGTGAGCTTGGGTTGCATCCAGACTGCTACATCATTATTCACTGTTGAATTTCAATTTGCAGTTTTTGCATGTACTGGACTGAAGTGCTAGTTTTAAAAGGCTAACTAATTTTCATAGTTTTTAATAATTCTGGTAAGATTGGTTTAATTTTGTTAGGTTGTCTTACAGGTTCATTTTGTTCAACTCTGCGTTACTGCAACTGAAAATAAGTGATTTTTTTTCCCTTTTTCTTTTAAACTTCCTTATTTTTTAGAGTTTGCTTAAATTAGAAGTAGAGTTATTTCAGACAAAACTTAGGAGAGGAGAGATATCCTAATGTGACAGTCAGCGATGGCAATTGGTATTATGAAAAGATGTGATGGAGCTGACTCTCTGCTTGGGAGAATAATTTTCATTTGTGTATTTTGTACCTGTTCTCTGGTTAAAAGATGTCACAAATTTAATGTTGTGGGCAAGTAGGAATAGGTATTTTAGGGGAGACATAACTCAATAGAAATCTAGTAACTCTGACAAGGGTTATAATTCTGTAACTGAACAGTAAGAGTTAATTTGCAGTTAGAAAACACACACAAATCTCTTAATCATTTTTAACTGTTATTAAGTCAGAGTGAGGTATGAAGAAGGTAATTTCAGTAGATGCTTGAATTTATCTCCATTTTTGAATCTGACCTTTTATAAAAGAGACAAAGCTGAATCTTCACCCATTCTCTCTCAGAACATTTTTCTGTCCTTTTGTTGGTTTGAGAGCATGAAAAAGCTGATGAAAACTTTACAGCTAAAATAGTTTTTGGAAAAATTTCTATGTTTAGTCAATGCAAAAGCTAGGTAACTTTCAGGTACTTTCCTGAGTTCTCGGAGGCTTTACTGATGCTGTTTCCAAACAACGAAAAGTGAAGGAGTTTCCTCATAAGCAGCAAGAGATTGAGTTGTGGTTTGATTTATTAATCAAGCTGTGAAGCTGAGGCAGGCAATACAGTAACCCGCAGCAGAGACACCATACTGTGTATCCTGATTTGTTCTGGAACTTCTTGTATAGCTCTTTTTACAGGATTAATCCTAATAGCATTAGTGTGGTAAGACATATTGCTAAGTAGACTTAGACACCTAACAAAGACTTAAAACAAACAAAAAAATCCTTTGGACATTGCTGTTAAATAGCTGACATGAGATCAACCTCTTTAACCAATTCCTGGCTCTTTCTCAGACATCATCTTGGACAAAGGGGAAACTCAGCAATGGATTACCAGGGACCACTGTCAGCCTTTTGAATTAAAAGCTGTTGCCATCCAGTTACTTATCCTTATTCAGACCATTTTGACGAAATGTGGCATAGCTCTAAAGTGATAGTTAAAAAAGCAGATTAGTGAATTTTAAGACTTGTTTCAGCCTTCTATTTCAGACAAAAATATCGAATGGTATGATGTATCTTAGTTTTCACATAATTTAATGTCTTAAATACTGGTAATTATCCTGAAGACATGCTATCAGTAAGCTTAAAACAAATGTGGAAAGCTGAAGATAGGATTTAAATTTAACACTGGTCTTTTTAATGCATTTGAGGCAAGAATTTCCATAAATTAGAAGGGATGTATCTAAACCCATGTCTTTCTGGTTTGAAATACTCTGTGAGTGGTTTCATAAATCAGCTGCAGTTAAAATGACAACCCATAGTAGAATGCACTGCTAATTTAATTTTGCTAAATGATTCTTATTTTAATCACTGTAATACATTTTGATAAATCGTTTAGATGATCAGTTTAAAAACCAATTTAAATTTCAGCTGTTTTGTTCACTTGTGACACGTATTGTTTTCTTTCATGGTCAAATGTAAATACTTTTCATTGGTAAAATCAGTTTACATAGTATTTTCAAGCATATTAAAGCACTGCTTCTTCAAGACTAGGGATACCTATTTTACTTGAAATATGGAACTAGCGCTTCTAAAATAATTATTTGTCTTAGATACATTGGTTCTCAAGTGGTTTGCTTGGAATGTTGAAATACCTCTGAGCTTCTGAATTCTAATTGTGGAAGAAAGCATTTATTTTGCAAATGATCAGAAGTAAGAGCTGGTGAATGGATAGGGACAAGGTGTATGTTTTTATGCTTCAGAATAGAGAGGTTTAATTTGAGAACCTGGGTTTGCAGTTCTCTGCTGCTGTTGCTAACAGAGTCCCTGGGGGCTGTGGCTGAGACACTTCCCTAGTGCTGTCCACACAATTCCTTAGGGGACCAGGCCAAAAACCCTGGCTGAGCTGGATTACACTCTGTGTTCTCCATGTTAAAAAGGATGAATACGTGTGATTACTGTGATTATACTACCAGGGTCATGATATGTAACCATGGTGTAAAGTAGTGCGGTGAAAGTTTATGCTTTCAGCATTAAAAATGTGCATAATGTAATATCTTAACTGCATGTGTGGCAGATGATATTTTTTTAGGGACAGGGATTTTGTCATCCACAGGAGCTATCCATGGATATCTCATGGCTGCTGTGTGGAAGGCTGCTATGCTTTAAGGTGTGAATTTTGCACCATTGCTACAATCTTCCTTGGGCATCAGCAAGCCCTGGCTGTGAGGTGGCTTGTTGCCTTCCCCATCTGCTCATTGCTGCTTTCCAAAAAGGGCTTATGACCCTCCTTGTGGCCAGTCTGGCATTTGTTTTTGCCTCTATACAGAAGAATGAAGTGTGAGAGAGAAAAAATAAAGAAAAAAGAGAAGCCCGTCTGGAAGTTTCTTCCTTGTCCCAAGATATTACACAATGCTGACACCATCTGCTTCATGCAAGAGCTGGTGCTCTCTAGGCTAGTTCTGCTTCTCTGTGTGTTGCTGGAGCTGTGGCTGAGCCATTCTGCTGGCTGGCATCCGCTGGCTCTGAGGGGGGTGCTGGTGGCGGAGCCCCTGATTTGGAAAGGAGGGAAGAGACAACGGCGTATGCAGAACTTGGTGCTCCCTCTGGCCGAAGCTCCATCTTGGGTGGGACTTTGGGAGGACTTGTCTGTCACTCCAAAAGAATAGGCTGAAGTGTGTCATGCCTAGAAATTTTGTTTTCCAGTTTTCAGTGGCATGAGCTTTCTGAGACACATGGCTGACATTACGGGTGGGAGTGTGTCTCACCATAAACTTAGAGTAGCATTGTTTGCCCATCTGCTAGTATCCAGCCTGGGATGGTTCTTACATTTCTGTGAGGAAATCTTGCTTTCATCAAGGTATTTAATTTTTTGCTCTTTCTATGCAGTTATTAGCCCTTGGGAGCCTGAAATCCCTAGGTTGTCCTGTATTTCTCCTCTGTTTTCCCTGTGCAATGACACCATAAATGAGGGGTTGTTCCACAGCCTCTTGGTGCAGGAGTCTGCTCCATTGTGCTATGGTGTAGAGGTCTGGCAAGGCAAGATGTCATCTGATTGGGGGATCAGGCCTGGAGCAGTCGACTGTTTGAAGTTCAGGCAGCATTTCTCATTAATTCTTGATTTTGCATTTCTGAGGGGGAAACATTCAGCTTTTGGCTAAAACCTGAAATCCTTCTTAATTTTTCATGCTTGTTTTATTTTTTCAGAGAAAAATAATTTTCTTTTTTACTGAAACCATGTACTTCATGGAAATAGAACTTGTACACAGAAAACTTTCTAATAAAATACAATTTTGATAGAAAATATGTATAATCTTTACACAGCATGGAAATTTTATGATGAAGCCATAGCAACAACATACAACTAGTTGCTGAAAGAACACATTAGCCTGGGGTTTGAACATGGAAATGTTTAATCCTGCATATCCTCCGTCTTCAGACACTTACTGCATACTCTCTCTGTGGACCTTATGCTGCAAATGTTATTGTGTCTGTAATGCTGTGCCTCTTGTCTTATGCTTTGAAATGTTGGAGGTACAAATGGGAGTTGGCAGACATGGGGAAGCTGTGAATGGTAACTGACGTGAGTGCCTCACATGGTAGTAGTAAGGTGAACATTTTGGTTTCAGACTGAAGATGATGGAAAGTAATTAGTAAGAATCAGTTTCCTTGTAGTGTTAATGGCTCATAATAATATATCTGTTTTGGGATGTGCTGTTTCATTTTGTTATTAGCTTCCTTTTGTGGTCTTGGCTAATTATTCAGAATATGCTAAGAACATCTTGTTTGACTGCAAAATTGCAGGATAAGTACATGAAAATTAAAAATTAGTGGTTCTGTAAGTGAGGAGGGTTTGACTGCTACAGTTCACAGAATCACAAAATGATTAAGATTGGAAGAGATCACCAAAGGCCATCTAGTCCAACCTCCCTGCTCATGCAGGGTCTCCTAGAGCACGTTACCATAAAATGCCAAAGCAAATAGTAGGAAGGTATTGTAAAGGTGTAAAATTTCAAATGGAAAGAGAGATGCCTGATAGATTGCAGTTCTGAGACACCCCAGCCTTTGGTACTGGATATTACAGTCCTGTATTGACGTATTTACTGTTAGAGCATTTGACTTTCCTCTACCCGGAAAGTACCTGCCTTGATCCTTCTGGTTCTTACACTGAAGGATTAAAGGCTGTGGTACTCCAGCTGTACTCTCTTATGCAGTCTCCGTTTCTGTAAAACAATTACATTTTAAGGGCTTTTACTTTAGTCTTTGTCCAGCACATGACTATACCAAGACAATGCAGTTAAACATAGTTTTGATCACTCTGTTGAAAGCAAATTTTGGCTGATCAGTCTTTGAAGTCAGTGGGCAGGATGAATGGGTGGGATTTAGACGCGTTACAGGAACTCCTTCATGTTGCCTCTGTAAGGCATGTCTGACACAATATTTTCAGAGTAAATACATGTAATTCATAGCGTACTATGAAAGAATTCTGTACGCTGTAGGAAAGAGTGCTGGGATGCATTTGACTTTCTAGCATGTGCAAATATTTACTGTTTGGCTTTGTGTTTCTTCTTCTAGACATTACCCAAAGCAGTCCTTCACTACAGTGGCTGATACACCAGAAAATCTTCGCCTGAAACAACAAAGTGAATTGCAAAGTCAGGTAAATAAAATAATTATTTTGTCTTGTTAATATTGCACTGTCAGTCCACTTTATAGTTTTTCAAAGTAGTAGTAGTATTTCTTTGTACATACATTGTAGCACTGCAGTGCAATTGTAAAAAATATTTGTAAGTTGGTATAACACTGCAAAACTCAAGGTTTTATTTCTGTTCTCACTTGTACTAGATACCATACTATTGTAAGTCCATTGACATCACTGGAATCCTTGATTTTCAACAGTACATGAAGCATCTAAGTAGGTTTTAGTGTTTGAAGTGATATAGCTTAACTCAAAGGGTTCATTTTCCTTCAACAAACCACTGTTGTTAGCTTGCATTAAACTTAATAATAAAATAGGGTGTGATTAACAAACAATGAATTTGTCATTAGTAGATATTTAGAAGCCTTTAATATTTATCAGCAATGAAGTGACTGAATTATCAGTTTATGGATCTCTTATGGTCTCTGTCAACTAATAAATGAGGCAGTCTGTAAGCCAGTTGTGATAAACACATTATCAACCAAAACTTATGTAGGTTAATAAGAAATATATTTAAATTAAAATGTAAAATGAAAAGGGGAAAACAAGAGAAGAAAATGTCAAAGAAGACTTAGGTGACCCAAATACGATGCTGGGTATCTACCATAATGTAAAGTTCTGCTTGATATTAATTCATGATTATCTGATAATCCCTCCTCTCCCCCACTCTCCAGTATCACTTTATAATGTTTTAATTTATGTAATGCTGGAAGTTGTCCTGTCTCTGTAAGATGATTGATAATATTTGATTGCATTTTATTTTATGAAAATACCATTTTTAAAAAAATCTATTGTGTTTTAGTTGTGACCTCTCATTATAAATTCATAGCTATAATTGTCAATGTCATTAAAACCTGTAGCAAAAAACAGATGGTAGACAACAAGACCTTCTTTTTTGGGAACCTCTGTATAAGTTAATGGGTAAAATTGAAGGAGTGCTAAATAGAAATGGTAGCACATATTGGTGTGTTGTCTTAAAAATTCTTTACCTTTTGCCATTACAGTTATTGATTATGAAACTTAGAGAAATTATTTCATGCTGAAATTCTGCCATCTAGAAAGAGGACAGTTCATGGACTCTATGTCTCCTCTTGACTTCAGTGGGTTTCAGATTGGAGTCTGCTTCATTTTCTTGTAGTTCAGTGGTTCTGTGTACTAGTTACCATTGTGTCACAAAGTCAAGAGGAACTTAAACCCAGTACTTTTTACAGGTCTTTTTAAAAGAATATAAATTCTCAGCCCACTGTTTTTTAGGGGTTTGACAGAAAATGTTGGGATTCAGTAGAATAATAAAATTTTACTACTCTTTGCAGAGGATATAGGAGAAGTGGCTTTCCCTAACCTGTCTGAAACATGCTTCTGTGACACTGTGGAAGCATAAGGAAACTTTTTTTGATATTACTCTCTATTTGTAAACTAAGAACTTAGTATTCTAGGACTGGATAAGCAGTATCAGCAAGAAACTTGGAGTTTGCCTGTAAATAAAATTGCTGCAACTGTTCGCAATGCACTGTCATAAAATGTTAGATAAGGATCTATTCAAAACTTGGAAATGGAGACAAACCCTTAATTTTTACAATGTGCCTTTTTTCAATATTGTTAGTCAACAAAAGATTTGCAGATCCAAATAGAATTCTAAATAATAAGGGCACAAAATTGCCTACTTGGAAGAAAGGCCATAATGTTTTTGATCATCATTTGCTTCCTTGCTGTTGATTTACATCTAGACTGTGTTAAGTAGTCTAACCTGTAAATCATTTCAATGCTGAAATGAAGATTCCTGGTACTTTTCCTTATCCAATTTAAATCTATTTTGTCATAAAATAGGACTGTAAATTCTGAATAGTTTCTGTAATACTTTGAAGAGTATAAGAACAGAGAAATTGCCATCCTCAATCAGTCCTATTGGCCATCTAGTCCCCTGCCCTATCTTTTCTGAGAAAGTTGAAAGACTCCCAACTGAAACAGATACATGGGATATAATTTGGCATTGTTCAGGTCTCATTCTATGTCAGTGCTGTGCAGTAGAAAAAAGTGTGTGCATGGTTCAGGAAAAGCCTTTCATATGAAACCAAACTTGGCTGGATAGAATCACATTATTACTACCTTCCAGTATTCATCATAGCTGCTTGAGCCTCCTGCCAATGCATTTGGCAATTTGGGATTGAGCAAATTCTGTGTTAGGTAATGTAAAAAATTATGTTAACTACTGAATAAGAAGAAATGCTTTTCTAAAGTAATAGCTGCTTCCTAGTTTCTAAGTAAACATCTTTAATGCTTTTAGTTCTGAAGAGGCACAACCATGTGTTTAACTGCAGGACTCCAAGTGTTTTTTCAAAATCTGTAGCTTTAGAACTACTCTTTATTTTGCTCAGCAAAACATGAAGAATTGGTAAGAGAAACACCATTAAGTGTTGAGTAATCTAAAATACACATGTTTTTGTAAATCTGTTGTTTTTATTTTCATTTAAGCAGCAATTGACAGTGTTTTAAGTTGCAGTGCTGGGTCCTTTATCAAAAATCCATTAAGGTCAGCATCAGGTGCCAGGGTGTCATGTTGACATAACATGAAAAGAACAAAACAAACAAAATACTGTTTTCTGGTGGAGTCAGTAGAAAATGGATAGCTCTTTGGAACACTTGAAAAATTATGCTGTTAAGAAGTCAAAGGACAACATTTGAAATATTTTCAGAGAGCTCTGTTTTTCTATTTTATATAATATCAGAGCTTTAGCATTTCCCTTCCATGGGCTTTCATTCTGCTCTGTGGTTGGAAGGAGATACAAATGTGTTTTTGGAGAGGCAGTGTTTGTTTTCCATTCTGGAGAACTCCACAGTCCAGTGTGCCTCCTGACAGGAGAAAAATGAGTTTGAAGGTCTTTCATCCTCTAAATAAAGAGTAGAGACAGAGATCCAGTGTCTCAAACATGATTTTTCTTTATGCCTCTCTGATGAAAAATCCCAGGCTTTTTGGGGAATTAGTGCATTTTCTTACTCCATAGTATGCAATGGATACTCCCCACATTCACTTGCCTCTCTTAGATAAACTCAGCTACAGAAGTTACTGATATGCTCATCTCAGCTTTGTTTACTTGGGAATTTCCTTCATGTACTGGCTACTGATCTCTCTAACTTTGTAACAGTGTAAATTGCTCCGTGGCCTTTAGTCCTCATCTATGGCAATGCTGTGTACATCAAAAGCAGCAACTCCAGTTGAACTTGCAGAAAGAAGCAAAAATGTTCTGCAGCGGTTCTTGGCAGGAAGAATATCAAAGTGTCAAATCAAAGAGAGGGCTGATGTTTAAGGTGTGTTCTACTCCAGCACTTTCTGAGGAAATGTACTTTCTGGTAACTCATGGGGAACTTGATACGAAGTCAGGGGTGTTGTCCTGCTGTCTTCTTGTCCTGGCCTGTGGTGACACACCCTGAGGCTGCTGTCCTTGGAAACTCCAAGTGCTTCTTTTCACATGGGAGAAAATTTCTTGTGCTTCCCGTACAGGAACTTGGACAACTGAAAGTGTATCTGTGTTTCTTTAGGAAGAAACATACTTGCAGTTTTTCTTGATAAATAGAGTTCATAAAGTGTTGATTTTCAAGAAGTACCATAATGTCTTAAGAGACATATGTGGTTGAATCATAGTGTTATCCTAAGAATGTTAGATTTTAACAGTCCTTACTTTCTCGGGAATTGCTTGTGTTTGTATCTTTATCTGCCAGCTCTCACCAGGATAATCATGGCATTATTGAGCATTTGGAAGAGAGTCAGCCTCAGAAAAGGGAATAAAAAAGCTTTATGGTCAGACGTTTGCATCTAGGATGGCCGTGCTCCTCTTTGTTCAGGCTGAAAAAGAGATTGACTGCGTAGCCATAACGAGTGAAAGTGCAAGAGATGACAGGTGTAAACTGAAATACAGAAGACTGCATTTATACATGGGGAAAAACATTTCCAGTGTGAGGGTGACTGAACGCTGGCAGAAGTTGCTTGGAGAGATTGTGGAGTGACCATCCTAGGAGATTTTCAGAAGAGGACTGGGCACAGTCCTATGTAATCTGCGGTAGTCAACTGTGCTTTGAGTAGGGTGATGCAGTAGATGATCTCCAGAGTTCCCCTGCATCTTCAAGTCTTTTCATGTTCAGTGATTTGTCTCTGTCCTGTCCTCTTGACCATTTCTCTCATCTTTTTGCCTTTTCTCTTTGCTTCTCTATTTCAAAAATATGTCTTAGCAAACATCCAGGCAGATTATTTTCATTAGCTTGAATTGTTAAAAAGGCCTTTTCAATTTATATGCACCTCTTTTATGAAATCTTTGGAATGAACTGCCACAGTGAATGCTATAGGAGAATGAAATGCTGTATGAATTACTAAAGCAGACATTGGATGGATTTCCTGGGGTACCCTGAGTGAGCTCATTGGAGAAGTCATGGAGAAAACAGGTTTTGGAGCTAGAGACAGATACAAATATGCTCTTTCAGCTGAGAAAAAGAGGAAGCAATATGATATGGCAAGCAGAGAGACCTTGTTATACCTTTATGGGTGATTTTGTAAGAAGACCCTGGAATACAGTTTAAAGATGGGACTTTTCTAAATAGCCATCAGGAGCTGATTATTTATGTATTCCTCTCTCCAGTTATCTGAGGATCTGAACCCAATCCACCATATGTGTATGAGAAGAGGGGTGAGAGAGCAAGGAGAGTGCAGGCTTCTCAGGCATCTTCTTGCTATTATTTGTGAGCGACAAGTCCTGGAGACGTTGATTAGGTTGGTGCATTAAAATAAACCCAGACTGCCTGCAGAGAGCTCTGCCCTGCTCCCCTGTGAACACCTTCACAGTAGAATTTTGTAAATCATGCTCACCTACTAAATGTGATTTTTTTTCAGCTCCTGGTTTGTTCCCTCTTTCCCTCTGAAGAGTATTTAAATGGCTTGTTTTATCTGCGTGAGTTAAAGGCGTAAAAATCATTCTTGATGTGAGTAATACAAAGCGCCAGAGGAGTGCAGGAGGCAGAATGAATTTCAGTTTTCTGGGAAAATGGTTGTCACCTCTTCTGATTTTTATCTTGCCAAGTACGTGAGGGATTCTGTTTACATCCTGTCCGCTCTGGACTGGCTCCTGTTACTGTGACACCATATATCTACCGTTTCGGTTTTGTTGTTTTTATTGTTTGTTTTTTTTTCCCCTTGCATTTACTTACGCTGTAAGATTCAGAATGTGACTGTACTGCTTGCACTCCTGTCCTCTCCTGTCTGCTACTCTGCTGTCATAGGTGCTGAACCAGCATGTGGAGATAAACATGTCATAACCATGTGGTCAGGAGACATCAGAACATGAGGCAAAGACACCAAACAGGATGTAGTACCGTAATAGATAAACAGACTGTGCAGAAGAGAGGGAGTTTCTCTGTGGAATACATTTTTGTGTTATTGACACATTTGTAGCACCCTGAAATTCTTTGATTTCACATGTTAAAATACAAATCTTCTACTGGGACATAAGATACAGTTATGGGCTACTGTTGAAATAGAAAAGCTGTCTGCATTAGCTTTAAGTTGTTAAGAAAAGTCTTAAATCTGATTCCTGGTACTGACTGCATACCCTAATTTTTAAATTTTTTTTTTAAAGTCTGATATCATTGGCCTGTATAATTATACAGAATTTTATACTGAGTTCCAATGGTAATGTACGGGTCAGTATAGGAAATACTACTTGTATAAAGGGGTCTAGATCGTAGAAGTTTTTTTTGTTTTTGTTTTACTTGTTTATAAAAAGAACTGTTTTTCTTATGATATTGACTGTTCTTTCCCCTGTTTTCTTTCTGGGTCACATCACACCTTGATAATCAATAAGTTAAGCTGTGTAGATAAAAGCAGTAAATTCTTTTTCTTTTTTCTGAACCTATGTTATTATGCGGATCTGCATTTATATCTAAGGACAAAATTACAGGTTTCAGCACCTGAGCAAAACAACTGCTTCAGACTACTCTTTTTGTACTGTTTCTTCGTTTCTCTGAAAAAAGATCTGCAGAGATAATGATGAAAGGAGCACATTACAAAGCAGAGATGAATACTTGCCCAAAATTCAGAAGAAACTTTAGACAGACTTGCACATGAGCATCTATGGAAAATGGTAACCTATCTAACTTTTCCACTTTTTGCTGTTGATTTGATGACACAAACGTGAAAGTGCCAGCAATTTTTTTTTTGTTTTTGGATTAGTTTTTGCCCTGTTGTTATTACCACAGTGATGTGAAAACCTTATGTAACGTGATAGGAGAAAAGCAGAACAGAACTGCATTTAGGGAAGCACAGTAGTATCTGCAGAGGCTCGGAAGCAAGCAGCACAAATTTCCTGCTGGCTAGAAGGTTAGGAAGTCTAGAAAGTGCACAGTCACAGGACAAAAATTACGTCTTCCAGTGCCAAGACTCAGAAGTAAGCTGCAAAACATATTAATATAATTAGATTAATTTTTCTAGTATATGTTAATGAGGAAAAAACCCCATAGTACATTTTCTTTCACGTGTATTTCAGATGCACATAATGTTTAACTGTAAAAAGTGATGGGATAATCTATTTACATGAAATAGAGGTAATTTTTGTGGTAGGATAAGGGCAGAGCGATCATGATTTATTATTAATAGAGTACTTACGAAAAAACTCATTTTTATAGGCTTTCTTATGACATTGAATCAATGGGCAAGTAGGACATCCTTAACAGAAAATCTTAGGATCAATAAAATCAAAAGTGATTCCAACTACCTTTACTTGTACAATCACAAGTAATAGAAAGGGAACAAAAGAGAGCCACAGAATTCATAGCTGTTATCTGTGAGTTGAGTTGTGGAATTCTTAACTGCATCCACAGTAATATTGAAATACCTATAACTTTTTAGAGGAGCAATTAATAAAAATAATAACTTAAAAATTGAGAGATCAGAATTTCTATGATTTAAATATATTCACAAAATATTATAATCTTCCAAAAAGGTGTCCTTTTTGTTCTAGATGAGGACAGAATGGAGAACATATATTTTCTTTTTCATGTCAAGTTTCCCTTCAGATTCTCTTGAGCTTCTTTCTGGTTTTTAGTTTTGGAACTAGATTTTTTAAATGGTTGCTCTGTTGCTTGCAACTGTGTTGCAGGTAATTGGATGCTGTGATTCTTTTTAGTTACGTTTTCATTGGATTACTGCACAGCATTTCAACCCACATGAAGGAAAAATACATTCAGTTTTAGAGCATTTGAAGTAAAGACTGAAAACAGAACAATTGTCATAATAAATCAGGCCTCCAAGGACTGCAATCAGGCACTGAGGACGTACCCGTACTGTAGAGTACAAGAGGGTCAGGAAGAAGTTCCTGATCCCAAAGACAAACAGAGTGTACTGGCTTATGTCCACACTGTGTATGGCTTCTCCCCCTATAATGGATATTCCATTTCATAGTGTTTAAGATGGTGTAAGAGCTGAATACCAGCCCATCAGAGTGGCATTTGAGAAGCATGAAAGTGAACATGCGTGAAATGTGATGGTAGTGGGGAGTTTCTGGGGTCAGTGTCCTTTGGGCTGTGTGCTGTGACTGGTCAGGTCAAAGGGAGAAAAACGGGTGCAGACGTGTCCTTGCTGCCTTTCAGGAGCGCTCCCTCCACTGAAGTAGACATGGAGCTGTGCCTTGGGAATGGCTGGGGAACACACCCAGCAGTGCTGGGTATCGCGGCTGTCACTACTGACTTTGTCCCCTTGCCCTCTCCTGTTTAGCAGAGTATTTGTACTGAGAAAGTCTGTCAAACCCAGAAAATGAGATCACATCAGTCTTTCTTTCCTTTCTGGGCTTCAGATCTGCATCTTTCAGACTGCCATATTCAATCAAAGGGGGTCCATGTAGTCCTGCTGCCTATTGCTGACACTGCTGTTTTTTCACAAAAACTGGCAGTACTTGTGATCAGCAAGAGGAAACTTGACTCAGTAGGTGACTGGTCTGATCCAGTGTGAAGTATTGGTAATGTCATCATTAAAAGGAAGGACAGCTGAGGAGCATGCCTTTACTTACTCTGGGATATCAAAAAAGAAATTTTCAGGAATATGGTTTTAGACAATGCACTGTATTAGGAGAACTTGTTTTATTTTCTTGATGTTGCTAGTGTCTTCCTCCAGAATGTTCTTAGTCTTTGCCTTAGACTTCCATTTGTGTAATGGCTGGGATGAATTATCTCTCCCCCCAGACCCCCAGCAAATTGTAGTGGCTGGCATATTTAATAATATGAAATTGGCATATGAGTACTTTTTTAATGCACTCTCATCCAGAGTAACAGCTCGACATTTTTTTTCCAATGTGAGATTATAGGAGTGAATTCTTTGTACATCAAAGCATCGGATGAATCCATTTGGCGTATCACATTGTGTCAATTAATGATTTCCATTTAGTTCCTTATTTTAAGCTCATGCCTTTCCAGAAGTACTGACCTGTTTCTTACCAAGGAACGAAGCTAGTCATCCATCTTGTTGTAATGAGACCAATTTTTGTGTTCATCTGTGGCAATATCTTAACAAACTTCAGAGGTTCTGAACAGAGACTTTGTAGAGACAATGTTAATTTTTCCCTTCATTTTTTTCTTGTCCTTAGTCTCATGGCCTTAAATTCTGAAAGAGTATGATAAACAACTGTATTTCTCCTAATTTTATTGGTTCTCTGAAAATGTTTTGAATTTGGTCCTTATCTCTTGTTTGAGCTTTTTTCCACAAGGTTGAGCTACTTTTACTCTTTAGACATTGGGGTTTTTATTCTTACTGATGCTACAAGTTCAGCATGTCATGAAGAATTTCTTCACTGAAAGGGTGGTTAAGTGTTCGAAGAGGCTGCCCAGGGAAGTGGTGGAATCACAGTCCTTGGAAGTGTTCAAGAAACAACTGGATGTGACACTTTGTGCTGCGGTCTCGTTGACATGGTGTTTGATCAAAGGTTGGACTCGATGATCTCGGTGATCTTAACCAGCCTTAATGATTCTATGATTCTGTGTCAGTTTTTGTAGTTTGAGGGATTCTTGAGAGGGATCATGTCTCACAATGTTGCATTGGTTGGCAGATATCCATAATTCCCTTTCGAAGGAGAAAGCAAGGAGAGATCAAATCCTTTGCTAACATACCTCTGGAAATTGCTTCAAATGCATTGTTAGTTTGCCCCATAGCTGAATATTTTTCCAATAAACTTGTTACACATTTGTATTGTGATGGGAATGTAGAATTAAAGAATTTCCATGAGCATGATTATATTTATTCTCATTTGATGCAGTTTTTTTTTTATTAGAATGCATCTAGTCTTTAGATCTATACTGAGAAAAAAGGAAAATACTGATTTACCTACATGCTTCTCCCATGTGATTAGCTGTGATTTAAGTCTGCTTTTGCAGAGCTTTTATAAGTATGCATTTTTTTAGCAGTTATTTGTATCTGCTAAAGTATCTTAAATTGATAAATATTTCTATGTAACAATTGAGAGTAGCTGGATTTCTTTACCTCTTCGGCTTTTTTTTTTGAGTGTAACAAAGAAGTCAATATAGATGCATATTTTTACTTTGTGTGAAACATCTGTTCCTATTGTGTGCATTGGCTACTGAGTAGTATCCTTTAAATCTATTATTAATTCTGTTTTCAGTCAGCATTTGTACTGGAGGTGGCCTTAACAAAATGACCAGCAAAGCTGCTTAGTAGGAGAAATCCAAGCCTGGTGAGAGTGTCACATTTTCTTAATTGGAAGTCTTACAAAGCAGAAGCTTTAAGCAAATGAAATGAAAAAAAGAGCTTTAGCCTTAGCAGAGAAATTAAAAACTGAATAAACAAAATCTCTGTCATTCCCCATGTTTCCCAACAAAATGTAATATTTTGGCTTCTGGGTTTTAAATAGCTGCAGAAGGGCTTTGTCTGCTCCAGCAAGAGATACTTTTTGCACTTCGAAAATTTAAGGATATTTCTCTCTTCCTCTCTCTTTGAGTTTGTTTTTCAGTTCTTCATAATTTCTGACCAGTCTGTAGCCTGAGCTGTCTTGCCGTGGTGAACTTGTAATATGCTGAGTGTGGCTATGAGAAGGAGAAAGGAGAAATTTGCCTTGTCTTGCCTGATGATGCAATGCCAAAACAACACATGAATCCAAAATTGCGTAGTATTAGGCCTTTCAGAGTATCTGGATGAAGAAGAAAGGCAGGAGGGATCCTGGGCTGTTCTACCCCTTGACCCCAGTAAAAGGCCATGAGCGTTCGTCAGCATTTTAGTTGGTCATTTTCCTGATGCTTAGGTTACTTATTGATGGGGCTGTTTTAGATCCAAGAAATATATTGTCCTCCTGATTTATTCTCAGATGGTGCAGGGACCATTCAGAGTTCAATGATTTCTTGTAACTGCTGCCTCGCAGGATGGATTGAGGTCTATTCGGGGTGATAGTTTGTCAGGTAGTGCTATGCTTGCAGGAGATTATGTTGATGGGCTTTCAAGTGAAAGGGTCAGGAAAAAAAGAGAAAGGAAAAAGAGTAGGATTAGTATAATGTTTAACCTTGCTCAAAATAAAGCGAGTGGAAGAAAATACTAAATGCTTTAATTGCACCAAATGTTAGAGCTTTGAAGGTATTTGGTGGAAACATTTGGGGGGGAGGAGGGGCAAGTGTTTGACGTTAGAAACTGCTTGGAGCACAGGTTTATTTTTTTCCTATAGTTTACTAGACTCAAAATTTTGAAGGACAAAATACATAAGATGTTTTAATTTAAAAAAAAAAGGCAAAAAAGAAGACTTGTAGCTTACTGCTAGCAGTGACAAAAATTTAAATGCTTTGTACTTATATGACCTTAGGTTATATAAGGTCAGTTTTATTTAAAGTGTAAACACTTCTATATAAATATATCAACATTTAATATATATATTTTAATATTTTGTGAATTTAAAATAGTTGAATTCTACTTAAATGAAAATAATTTTACTGAGTAAAATGAAGCATAAATTTCTTGTTTTAAATTTTTTTCAGGAAGTATAGTTGAATTGCTTTAAAGCTTTAGGAAATGTAAATGTGAATGAAAATACCACACATATTTTTGCAACGTAGGCTAAATTTTAATAGTGTAATATATTTATCAGTAAATGAATTGTTGATATAAACTTAAATGTGTAAACATGGTCAGAAGAAAGATCCAGGTTGCTCAGCCCTGTTAAGAAAGGAGTAAGAGAGATGCATGTTGAGGATGGGATGCTCCAGTGCATGGGTGATAAGGCTGGAATGCAAACACCCCGCACAGAGCCTTGGCAGGCACATGGTGCAGCACCATTTGAGATAAATGGGAAATAGACATTGCTTGTTCTGATCAAAGGAAAATGCTTTGATCTGTATAAGAGGAGAATCAAAAAAATCAAATGATGTTGTAGTTGACTTGAGTTGTGGCTTTCTGGTGCATCACTGGCATGTGTATCCTTGTATTGTTAGTACTATGCCTTGTGAACGTGGTGGCCTTTGCCACCAGCTTGAGCCCATGGTCCTTCCTTATGGACTAAACTGAACACTGGAGTCTTTTGATACTGCTGTTGTCTCCATCAGCTTCTGCAACAGAGGCTACTCTTACTTTTCCATCCTTTTAAATTTAACTCCTCCAGTTTAGTTCCATCCTTTTCCAATCTCTCATCCTATTTTACAGCCTAAAGCCCAGCTCTTGCTTTTGGCCTTTGCTTTTACTTTGTGTTAGCTCTCCTTTGTGATCTAACCTGACAAATTCTTGTGATGTGAATTGAGCAGGCAGGAACTGGAATATTTTGAAATGACTGATACCAATGAAAAATGGAGCTGCTGCCCTAGAAGGCTGTCAGCATTGCACAGCACCAGAGATGGCAGGGCTCAGTGGGCGACCAGCCATGGAATGGGGATGTGGAGGGCAGGACTCCAGGGAGCCGTCATGCCTGTTCTCCAAACGAGTTACAGTTATGAATATGTGTTTTGATGGTAGACGTTAGTGGGTGAAAACTTGAAAAATCCCCTCTGTTTTTGTAGATGCCAAGGCCATAGTGTAGTATTCTTCTGCCACCTGGGGTGTAAAATGATCTGGATGGATCAGAATATCTAAAAGGTTGTATGAATAGTGTCCCTAAAAATGCCTGTTTCTGCCTAGTGTTTAGCACTGTATAAAGTGTCATGGCTGTCTCGGATAAAGACTTGTGAAGTAGGGTAGAATCTGATGCCTGGTTACATGGAAGGCAGTGTTTGAGTACTGAATGATAACTAGACCAAATCTGGCTTTTCAGGAGACTGGAGTCAAATGTAAGAAAAAAAGACTGAAAAGAGATAGGGCATATCAGATGTCTAGTGAAAAGCACATCTGCTGTCCTGAACCAGCAAGTTGTGGAAGATTATGCTGATCATCTTATTTTATAGCACCATATAGAACCTTCTTGTTCTGAGAATCATGGTGACAGGGCTCAGCAAAGAACTCTTTTGTTTAATGCTTTGCCTCTGCTGCTTTCTTCTGTTCAGAAATAATGGAAAGAAACTTCATGGTGGACCATAGGTATTGAAGGTATTTATATTAAATTGCAGCATAGGATGAGCAGATATCTGCAACCTGAACACTTTTCTGAGGGAAGTCCCAGCCTGCTGCAAATGAGTTGAGGAGTGGATGTTTTAAAATGGTTTTAACCATTTAACCATTTCCATTTAATTTTACTTGTTTAGTGCTTTAACATAAGCATAAATTCCTGGAGTGTTTAAGCATTTCTGATTCATTATATCTGTCTACTTGCAAGAAAATTGTGTTTTACTAGTTAAGAGTTTATGTACTTGGGGGACTTCTTCACTGGCAAATTATCACCCTCATTAAATGAAAGTTAGTTTCCTTAGCTTTTAATAGTTACAATAGAAAATAAATAAAACCGATTAGCTCATTCCTAGAAAGTGTTTTTTGACTCTGTAAATCATGCAAGCTTGAAATATGTTAGTCCACTGAGTTATTTTTAGTACGTATAAATGTTGCCTTTTGTCTTGGGGTGACTTTGTGATGTTGCATCCCCTATCCTTGGCTCTATGCCAAAAAATTAATTTTGTGCCTTTAAACTGAGCCTGAGAGGGGAGAGAGAAAAAAACTGACCGAACTTTTCAAAACAGTTGTTCAAGGACCGCGACACTCCTCCTCTTCTTTCTGCGGCAGTGAGAGCAAGGGGGGGAAAACACCCTTGGTGCTTTTCAGCCAGCTTTTCGTCTCTTCTTTTTTTTCTGGTGGGAGACAGAGAGTTGAACTTTGTTTTCCTGGGACTTTGGTTTTTCTTCTTCTCTTCTGGACTGTTTCAACAACATCTGAACACATCAGGAGAACTTTTCCCGTGGGCCTGGGGGCTGGGCCCTCACTGTCCCAGCTCCGAGGAGGAGAGAGACCACACCTACAGAAGGACTCTGAAATCTTCCCAGGTTTCTCTCCATAGCGAGAGACTTCCTTATTTAGCATTATTATTGTTCCTTTCCTGTGTGTTTGTTAAATAAATAGTTTTTATCTCTTTCACTTTCCTTCGAGGAAATTTTTTTTTTCCCCCGAACCTGGTGGGGGAGGGGTGGTTGTAACCTGCCTTCTATCGAGGATATTTTCCTCCAAACTTGTCCCAACTGGGACACCTTTAATGCAATTAAAGCAGAGAAGTTTTTTTGGCTAGAATGGTGTGTTTCAATAATAGTCAGCTTTGTTTCTAATATATGCTGAAGGAAGCTCATATTTAGTTTTAAAATAGCAAGTTTTTAATTTTTCATTCATTTCTCTTTGCTGCAAAACTTTGGGTGCATCACTGCCGATGGGAATTACTTGGAATTTTACTGAAATCACAGGACAATATTCTTTTGCTGAAACAAGCTGACAGTATAAAGTCACAGCCAGGGACTTGCTCTGTCTGGTGTAGTCATCTGTAGCTGCTTGGGATCTAGATGCAGTATAGCTGCTGCTGTGTGTCCTCAGCTAAGCTAATTTATTCAGCTGAGTATTTTGTATTGAAAAGAGACTTAAGCAACAGCACGTCAGTGTCTTGGATATCTCTCCATGAGGCTGGATGGAGCAATGCAGACGTTGCATCTGTCAATAAATTGACTGCAAAAGCCCTCAGCTGGAATCATAGTTATGTGGCTGAAGTTAAAATATCAGCTAGGAACTTGTTCTTTTATTGGATATGTGGTTTACTAGAGATTTCTTTTTTCAGTTGTATGCTTATGTTACCACAAGTCTCTCAGAAATGCAGTGCCAAAGATGTCAAGTAAATAGCCTTTGTTTTTACAGTTTGCTAATAAATTATGAATAATAATATTGTAAGGAAAACATAAATAAATGCAGTTTTATACTGAAATATCCTCACTATGAGGGGAAAAAAGTTAGCAAGTATAATCCCAGGGCTAAACTGGACATTTATCAATGATGTTGCTTTACAAATAAATAGACTGTTTCCTTTTTGTAATCTTTGAGATGACAGTAGTAAATTATTCATCTGCAAACTCTGTTTCTGTACTGAATTGATAGCCAAGGTTCATTGTATTCACGAGGCTGATTCATGTTTGCTGTGGAAATGGTGGAGTAGCTGCCTGTTGTTACTACCTCGGTAATGAGCTACAACAGCAATGATGAGATGTTGTCTGTCTAAGGGAATAGAAAGATATTTCACCTAGGAAAGGAAAGGAGGGACTGGGGAAATGTATTTCCTGCTTGATATTTTATTTGAAAGAGCAGATCAGAAACAAACACGTGACTTAAAATTGCTTTATATCGTATCTTCCCTTACTTACCAGTTTTTTTTTTCTTTGAGGCACATGTTCTTGCAGCAGAAATGAAACAAATATTAGCTGCTGTCCTGACCCTGATTTGTAAATAAATTACTGAAGCATATTATGTCTTAAGGGTGTTTGCTTTGTGTATATTTCAATTACAGTAGGAATGTATGCTATTGAAAGGCAGAGGTTATTGCCCTAGTTCTTTCTTATCTTGCTTTCAATTAAATCTGATTTCTGTTACCATAGCATTGCTTGCTCGTATGCTGCTTAGTCCAGTGCTGGTCATTTGTGGATGTTTTCTATTTGACTGTGTGGCTGTTCTTACTGTTCCTGAACTAACAGCCCCTGTCGAGTCCTTTTTGGTCTGGGAGGGGGTGGTCAGGCAGCTGTTTTTCACAACTGATGCAATTGCTAATGTTTCCTATGCAAGAAGGCAGACTTCTACACAGTACCCCTGGGGAGTGTAAACATCATTTTTATCATGTTGGAACTACAGGCTCTGTCAGCCCAGTGAAGTTGTTCTCAATTAGTCTGAGGCAGTCCAATTCAGAAGGGAATAGCTGCTCCTGTTCGAGACCATTTTTCTTTGAGTGTTGCCTGTGCTGATTTCCAGCTGTTACCATGCAGCTTTGGGGAGCTAATGGGGTTCATTTGGAACATCTATCTCAAAAGGAAATGCCTGAGTCAGTGTCTAGTTGAATGATTGGAGATTTTCACGCACAAAAACCCCGGTTAATACCCACTTAGCTAATTATCTCTCAATGTACATGATCATCCTTTTCAGTCCAGTAATTAGAGAAAATTAAGTGGAACCTTGCTAATTTGCACTAATGTTGGGAACAACCTATTGCCAATTACTGAATTTTGTGAATTAGTGCAAATGAAAACAAGCACTTTTTACAAACTATAGAGTAACACGTGCTGAACCCTATGCAATAGTGCCACATTAATATTACACTGCCAAGAACTCACCTGTATATGCAGGGGAAGTTAATATGATGTAAATTGAGAACAGAATCCTTCTTATGCTGAAGTTTACCCTTTGTTGACTGTGTATAGATGACTACACTGAGGCCTGAAGTCACATGGTGTGTCATGAACACCATTCCCCTGCTTTCTAATAGAGTTCAAGGAGACTTTGGAGATCTCCTTACTAACACAACTTAAGTTTTTCATCTTTTGAAGCAGCTGCAATTGTCACCATGGCTGCCAGAGTCAGCACAACATCTTCCTCTGAACCTTTTGAGCTCTTGCAAGGGCCCAAAACCTGGAAAAATCAGCCCTTCTAAAAATCCAGTGCAAGTGAAAGATCTCTAACTGCTGTGTTTTCGAAATGCCCCTGTATTTTTCCTTTTCCTCCATGAAAGTAGTTTTGCTGATGATTCCCTTGTGTGGCTCCGTTGCAATCCCAGTCCTAATCTTTCTTTCAGAAGGCTCTTTTTCCAATCCTGTTTATGGTGCCAGAGTTAACCCCATGTTCCCCGGACATGCAATTTTTTCTTAGACTTGTTGGGTAACTCCTAGAAAGCAAGTTCTTCTTGCCCACATCCTTTATACTAAATCACCCATTGCTTTTGGCATGATCACTGTCCAGATCCCAAAAAAATCCTAAAATCCCTGGTGACCCCTGGCTGTTGCCAAATACTTTGGTGCCACTTGCAAACCTGATCATTACAGTGCAAAGGGCTGTTCTGGCACATTTTGAGATTTCTCTACCTGTCTCCCTCATCTGAACTCCAAATAATGTCAGTCTCATGTTCAGCTATAATTTTTCCTCATATTTATGTGCCTGATCTGAGATTTGGTGAGAAACAAGTGAGAATACCTTGCAACAGAATTTATTATACTTCTGTTCCCTAGTTTCAAGAACCATCTTTTCATTGTGTTCTGTTACTTTTGAAAATAACGACAGCAAATCAGAAGCAGGAGCACTTCTTCCTGTGTTCTCACCTTTCTTTGGGAAGCTTCCACTTCTGAAATTAGTAAAATTTATCTACAAAGCCAAAATGATTCCTTTGGAACTTTATCTTTGCAGTCATCCTCTGTAATAGCTCTGCGTCTTTCCAGGGCCTCTCTCCATGTGGTCCGAGGTGGTACCTGAATTTCTTTTACTGGAATCTGTCCAGTCACAGTAACACAAACTGATGAAAGCTTCGATGCCTGTAACTCTCCAGAGCTCCTGCTTATGGATAGGAAGGTGAAACACTGTATGTAGAGCAGCCAAATCTGCTGTTTATGACCTAATGGTAAGGTTATGACAGTATTAAAATGACCTGCTTTTTAGCCTAGGCTACCTTTTACTTCTCTACTTAGAGGGAACTGCCTGTAAGCTTCAGGAGCCAAATGCGTCAAGCTTTTAATTTTATGGGATGTAAATTTAGGAAAATAGAAAGTGGGAAACTAATAAAGATTATGTTTCTTTGGTTGCATTCTAACAGCTGTCCTTTTTGGAGGTGAAAGAGCTTTTACAAAAATAAAAATGGTGTTTGGTAACCTTTAAAGTTATGAGGAATGAAATACAAGATAAGATTTTCTTTTATTCCGGCTCCTTTACGTTTTGACTTCCAAACCAAGAGTTAGTTCCTCCAAGTACCTAAGCCCAATTTATTTTCATCACAAATGGAACACCTTAATATTTAAATCAGTCCTAGGGATTCAAATTATTAAATTACTTTTTGAGACTTAGTCTTCTAAGTCATGTAATAGCTTTTTGAAAAGCGTGTTCTGCCCTAAGTTGTAACTCATAAATAAAAAAAAAAATCCAAATGTGTTCCACTAAGAACTCCACTTTAATGGTCTTATTCCCTAGTTTTGATACAAACTGACCCCTGGATTTGTCTAATTAGAAGTAAGAAACAGTATTAAAATAACTAGAACATAAAAGTGAGTGTAATTTTTTTCATAAAATCAGGTATTATGCTTGGGATAGATGATGTCTTAAAATGAGTATTTTGGCACGACTGCCTGGTTGTGTCCCTTCCCAAACTTTCACACCCTCAGTCTATTCATTGAGGGTGCAGACTGAGAAATATTCCAGCTGTGAAACTGCTGTTCAGCAACAGCTACAACATTAATGTGTTATGAGCATTGTTTTGGTCACATATCTAAAACACAGCGTCATACAAGCTGCTATGAAGGAAATGAACCACGTCCCAGCCAGCCACAGTACAGCCACGAAGACGTTAAAAGAGGGGGAGAACTTGATGTCTGAAGTAGGACTGACAGAACTGGCTTTCCCAGCCTCAAGAATAGAAGACTAAGGGGAAACTTAATCACAGTCTTCCCGTGTCCAAAGATAGGTGCAGACAAAGTGGAGGTTCTCTCTTTGCAAGGTGGTAGGAGAAGAGGCATTGGGAACAGCTGCTTCAGGAGAAATTCTGTCCTGGAGATAGGAAAATACAACTTCACCATGCAAACAATTAACCATTGAAATAAAGTGCCCAGAGAAGTTGAGAAATCTCCCTTGCTGGAAAAATTCAAGATTTGGCTTGACAGGGCTCCAATAACCTGATCTAAACTCAGACTTTCAGCAGAAGATTGGATGAGATGATCTCCAGCCTGCTTTGCAATGATTCTTCATGAAACATGGACTGTTGGTTTGGTGATTTTTTTAAAAAGTAGTTTTCTGAACACAGCTGAAATGTTATAAATACATAAGGTGCCATTGTTTAGATTTCATGGGATTTTAAAACTAGTGGCATTCCTACAACTGAAAAAGAAATGTAATTCAGTAAGCAGTGATATAAATCAAGATCTTTTAAGGTCTATTCCTCACTGCTCCAGTAACTGGGGTGTTTAGTTTCTCCTCATTTGCTAGTTCTGTGCTCTCCAAAAAGAGGAAAATGTTCTTATTTTTAATACACTAGAAGAATAATATCCAATAAGCATCTAGTAGTGAAAGTGCTGTTTGTGATACGGTTTAATTCCTTTAGCCAAACTCTTCTTGTATTTAGCAGATATTCCTCAGGGACAAGGACATTTTGGGTTGAAATATATTCGTGTTTAAACAGCAGTGAAATTTCTAGCTTTTTTCTGCCTTGTAAAATAGTCTAATTTTAAAACTTAAATAGGATGCAAGCTCTCCTAAGACTTATGTTGTAGGTGTATATTTTTCTGTTGCTGCTTATGTAAAATTTTTGTAGCTGTTTTTTATTTCTTTGAAGGGAAATTGCCCAAATGGTGCTTTAAAAAGATTTATTTTTGAATTTTTGTAAGTCAATAAAATCAGGCAATAAAATTATATTCCTGATATTGATAGATATATATTGATTTTTGGATTGCAGTTCAAGATAGCACTGTTCAAAGGGCACAGATTGAGAATGCAACAAAAACCATCATACAAATACTGTCAGATGTGGGAGGAGGAGTTCGCTGGAGTTCACAGAGAGTGTCATGAGGAAAAATTCCCTGGTGTTGATTTTCTTCCTTCAAAATATGATGAGCATTTATTGTAGACCATATGTAAAAGTGTAGATTTACATGGATTAATGCGAGAAACTAAAAGCAAAAGCTGTGGCAACGTAATTACATGACAATAAATATGTTTGCATAAATAATATCTACTGTAAACATTTGTCTTATTTTAAAATATAAACTGAAGCAGGAAAATAGGTCAGGTTCTGTTCTTCATCAAAAGAAGAGTGGATTAAAGCATCTGAATTAGGCAGATGCAGCACAGTAATTGTACAGGGACACTTAAAAACTGTGAGGGTCAAGATGAAGTCTTTCAGAAAGAAAGAAAAGAAAAAATATCCCCCAGATTAAAGCAACTTAAAAAAATCATTTTAGTCACAAAACAGAAATAAAGAAGAAGGAAGAGGGTTAACTGTTGCCCTCTTCCCTCCTGGGAAATATATCAGACCATATGTTTGAAAATAAGAAAACTTTTTTTCAATTCTATTGCAGCTGATGTCAGAAAACTCTTACGATAGTGCGGTACTGACCTCATGTGTTTCAGGATATAACAAAATAAGCGTGTGAGAAAATGTCTTGCAGTTGTGAAATAAAATATTGATGGCTTTTTGCTGACATGTAGGAAGAAAAGAGAAACCAGTAACACTATCTTCTTGTTCAGCATTACAAATACAGTCATTTGGGATTTCAGATTTAGGTTGCTGGTATCAGCCAGTGTAAGGATAGTAATTTTGCCAGGGAACTACATATTAGTACTTGAATTTTCCTGAAAATGGGTGAATCCATGGGTTTTGGATCTTGATTTCTTCTTTAAAACATTTGCTATCACAATATTACCCCTATTATTATCCCATTTTCTTTATTCTACAGTCTTCAGGGGAGTTGATTCACTGAATAAAAGCCTGGGGTGTGAATTAGACAAGTGAAAATGTACTCATAAAGGAGAATCATGCTAAGAAGGTTCTGAACATAGTGTATCTGTTACTTATATTAAATCTTTTTTGTTTTGCCCTTTGTTTTCCTTTTGTTTCTACAGTCTTCTATTAATGATCTGCCCTTCATTTTCCGTTTTCCCCTTATCACACTTTACAGTCTTTCAACTTTTTCTCTGATCTCTTCTAAAAAGAATTTTGCATGTACTCAAATGACAGTTATCTATCAATCCCTTAGCTATTTCATCCCTAAAATTTTGTTCAAAGGTTCACGTTTGCTTTTGTAAAACAAATAAGGAAAGCTTTATGCTGGACTCTTTTTTCTCTGGAAACCCGTGGTTGTGGAAAGTAATTGATTGTTATGTCAAGATGCAGTGGAATCCAGCTTGGGAGGATTGATTATGAGCGTAAAGAAAAAGGCTCCATCTCTGCTGATGGGTTAGGGGGGGAAGGGAGATGAAAAAGAGAGGAAAAAGCAGGAGAGCGCAGGAGAAGAAAGAGATTAAGAAGTAAAAACTTTAAACTTTCAGATATCATGAAAATAGGCCTTGAAAGATTGCGGGAAACAGACTTTTTTAGAAGATGTTTTGTGTTATTGCTAATTATTGTGTGATAATTGTATGCTAATGTGATGGGGGCTGGAGAAATAGCTATAATGTAGCTAAATCCACCTTGTATTTATTATTCACACAGTTTTTCTCAAGGGTTTGTGGCTTAATGTGTATTAAAAATGGTCATAGTGTTTCTGGCTTATTATGGGGGTTTTGAACTCTTTGCAGTGTTAGGTTTTGGGTGGTGAATATAATTTATAGTTGTAATTAGTTAATGCTATGAGAAGTGCTCTCTGCCACTTGATAAGGGAAGACCAGGCATTACATGTACATTTCTAACCTGTACATTTAGGACGTAGAATTGAGTAAGTGAATTATAAGAATTGTTGTCATTCTTAAGCATGGCTTTTACCATGTGTCCGTATTGTTTTCAGCAAATTAAAAATAGTAAATAGATGGTATTTCTGAACATGTTGCTAAAAGGTATCCAGGAACAAACTCTGCTCCTGCCTTCTGCTTTCTCCACATTGAGGGTCAGCTAATAAAGTGACTGATGGCTCAGCGGGGGTCTGAGAAGCCTTTCTCAGCCTCATCTAGAGTTCCTGTGCATCCCAGTGTGGATGGAGGTAGCACATCTGGCAGCATTTGCTTTGAAGCAGGAAGCGCGAGTTTGGGATTGTGGCACCATCTCTGCTGCGCTGGCTGGCAGAGCAGCTTAAGCACGTGAGAAGCATACACTGCATCCATTCAAAATGTGGTTGAGCATCTGTAGCCGTGTACACTCCCTTGAATTCCTGGCAGAAATTCCAGCTGAATCAGCTAGAATTGCACCTGGCACTTCCATCGCACTATGGTAAAAGAAACGGGTTGACCTAAAATCCAGATTTATGTGGATTTAGTTATGGAACTCTCAGTAAAGTCAGTGCTAGCTTTAGGGGCTGTGTATCACTTTGGAGTCAATAATGTATGCTGTGCTTGGGTAATTTTTGCCTTTTTTTTGAGGGGAAAGAATAGTGTCCCGTTTTGCTTACTGAGTCTTTCTTGGTTGTGAGATATGTATGTAATTACTGGAGTCACGGAATTGCTGCGGTGTGAGCTGAAGGAATCATAAAAAGATTCATGGGAAAGATGGTGTTTCTCTGGGCTCTGCTGAAGGTTTTTTTGACGTTTAAAGAAGCAAGATGTGGTGTGGAGTTCACAGAGGATTTGAGGCTGTAGTTGAAAGTAAGTTGGAATTTGTTTGACCTTTTTCCCTGTACATTCTTTTCAGAGCATTAGGTGGCTGAGGTCAAACTGAAATGTGTCACTGGTCAGTGTCTGAATTTAATTAGTAGGCAAGGACTTGGAGAACTCTAAAGTACAAGATGTTTGATCACCACCTTCCCTTTTTAAATAAAAACAGAACATGATCTGTTTGTGTTTTCCTTTCACCCGCTGGTGCAGTTTCTTGAATTTGTTTGCTTCTAAATGTAAGATTTAAATGTGGGAAATGTTACAGAAAAGTCTTGTACTACCAGGCTGGTTATTCAGCCTGGTTTGTGACATCTGCAATGGTTTATGTGGACAGTCACTACTATATATTACACTTAATGACAGAAATTATGAACAGTTTACCATGTTTGCTGAGCTGATTTCCTGACTTCCTAGTCAAAATTGCCAGCTTTATGTTGATTTATGGATAAATCTAAAAAAAAATTAAATTCATGCATTTTACTCTTAAAGAGACAGAGACTGTCGTAGGTGAGTATGATGAACCGTGATGTAAATACTCACTGACATTTAAAAAAAGCAATGCTCAGCTAGTTGGGAATGGCTTTCCTAAACCAAAACACAGTAGTAACACTGCATCTTGGTAACAAATATGTTTGCAATAACTCAAAACATTTTTGTTCCTGAAATTCAGCCTGTCTGATTTCTTTACATACTACTCTCAGCATTTAAGATAATGTCAGGCTTGAATAGTTCTGAGAGAATGACGTGCCCCTGGTTTGAAAACAGTTTGTAAAGAATTTTTTTACATATAGTCTTTTAATAGTCATCACATCAAAGAGAACAGAAGCAAGAAATTCTAAGATATTAAGTGTGCATGATAGGGAGTTTTTATAAAATAATCCACCTTTGATACATATCAATTATTTCCATGTTACCAAAATGACACTCTATAAATCCTTGCCAAAATACAGTTTAGATAGGGCCTTCAATTCTAAGTCTTCAAGTATTTAGTAACAGTTATGGCAACACAGATCTGTGTCTAATCTTTCCCCTTAAAACTGGATTATCTTTTATATTGACTGTTAAAGAGTAATAGAAAAGGAGATGAAATTTGATATATTAGTTTGAAGTTTCCATGTTTTCTCAGGAAATTCTCAGTTCTTCTTCTGTGCTGTCTACGTCATCGCTTAGTCATGTATTTTCTGGGCTGTAATTTTGAATTTTTTACTCACTTAGCAAAGTGATGAGCAGCTGAGAAGAGACAGGATCATTGATCGTCTGTTAACCCATGTTTCCACAGTGTAGTTATTTTTGTCATTATTTGAATAGAGTACACAGGGTATTGAGGCTATGGTGCTCTAATTAACACTTAGTGCCTTTGGTAAAAAATGCCAGTGCAGAGTTCTCCATTTTGAACTGGATTTCCTATGGATGCTGTGGGGATTCAGCCCAGTGGCTACGCTGCTGTGTTTCTAGGGTTCCTGGTGTTTATTGGGGATTCTTTCTCACTCTGTGCCTGGTGTGTCCTTCGATGTGTGTTCAGCAGGACTCCTCTTATTAGGCTGAACTGATAACAGCCTCAGTTGGCATCTACCCGTAATTAATAATTGCAGAGGATGAAGTGTTTGTCAGAAATTTAGCTGGCAGGTGGAAATGGGCAAAGCAAGTTTCCCAGTACAGTGCTGTTAAAAAGTAGGAGAAGTTAATAAAAAGAAATAATTAAAAAAATCAAGATACTTGTCAGGAGTTATCTCGTGGCAGAACCATGTTTAATCTTAGTGCATGATATGATTGTGATAACAAGTTTCTGCACATATACCATGATAAATAGATGCTATTCTTTGATGGAAATGATTACATTGTACGTGTTGGCATTTATGGGACCTTGTTGCATTTTTTTAGAATATTCAATCTTCTCACTGTGTTTTCATCTATTGTTTTCTTTGACAGCTGGAATAAGACCATGAAGTCAAGTGGCAGAGGCCAGGAGGTCTCTGGTTGCTGAACTGCCTTTCTTCTTTAATTTTCAAGTTAGATTTGTTTGCTATAGTTGTTATTTTTCTGTTTCTACTTGGTGGTTTATTTCAGTTCTAAAATAAAAAAAGCAAAAACTTTGTGCCAAGAGCTTAAACTCTTCCTGCAAACTGAGTATATTAGTAATGTGCAAAAGCAACATCACGTAATTGCCTACTGCATGTGAGCAAACGAGGTTTTATATGGAGGCAATTCAACCTGCAGATAATTTTTCCTCTCCTTCCATCTGAAAAATTAGCCTTGCATACCCTTCATGCTTTAAATAACTGATCTTCATTTGGGTCAGTAACCACCATCTTGAAGAAATGATACTTCAGGGAAGCCTTAAATTCTTTGTGCACTTACCACTATCTTTGACAAAAAAATTTCATGTGGAATTCAACTATAGTTTCTTTTAAATTTAATTTTAAATGACAGATCAGTAAATGTGGGCCTTTGGATTGCTCCTCTGTAGTCACCTACAGCTCTGGCACTGCTGGTTTCCCTCCTTCCTCTAGTTTTTTTCTTCTATGCTGAATTGCCTTCTTTGTAATCTGCACATTTCTGGCTGCTTCTGCAGCTCTTCTACTATGTGGTGTGTGGAGAAACTGGAGGCGGGGGTTGATGAGAAACTATTAGCAAAAATATCATAATTCTTGTGCAATATTACAAGCATTAAATTAACTACAACTTAGTTCTAATTCAGGGTGGCTGTGCTTTTATTTTTTTCTTGTAAATGGTTTGCCATGTGTTTCACACTGCTATTCATTTGCTGGATTCCCTTTGCTTGATGGTAGCTTTTCTTCATCTAATTGTGTATATTTTAAAAGTTAACATTTTCTATTTCTGTCTCATTTGATGCTGGTGCTACTAACAAAGAGAAAACTGAGACCAGATGGTTGCCAAACAGTGAAGCCACCTGGTATTCTTGCAATGCCAAATATATTTTCCCCTCCATTTTTCTCTTGAAAATTACTGAGACAGGTCCAGGATTTTATGAGGGTCCCAAGAATTCTTGCGTGCAGCCAGACAAATATCCCAACTCCTCTTAAATTTATCCTTGAAATTCTCTTGCCTGCTGTTCTCTTTCTCTGGTGCTTCCATCTCACGCTCTCGTTCCATTGTACCACTTGGGTCTCCCACTGGAGCTCCACATTGCTGACTCTCACACATGTGGTTTGCAGACCTTACCCCACTGAGGAGCCTCTGAGGCTGAAGGTGAAGGCCTGACCCTGATCACTGCTTGCTCCATCACCTCTGTAGCCACCAGCCCTGCCAGGATGGGACAAGCAGTTCCCATTGCAAGCAGAATCCGACAGGGTGAATCTGCCAGGAGTGCTACAGGAGCTTCTCCCCACCTCTTGGGCTATTATTAGTGTGTAGCAAACAAATGAAGAGCCAACCTGAAGAGCGGGGTGTTTTGGATGCGCAGCCTGTGGCTTGCCATCGGATGCCTTGTTGATCTGAGCGCCAAATCTGAACTGATGCTGCTGTCAGGGGCGTGACCGTGTGAGCTGGGACTGACATGACCGTTGACTGAGGATACAATAGTGCACATACAGAGCACAGTTTGCTCAGAGTGGCTGAAGTTAGACTAAGCTAACCAAAAATATTTTTTCTCCAGTAGGAAATGCATCCACGCTCTGCTCTCCATGCCGGTGCCGTATGCCGATGTGAGCCGCACCATGTGCATGGTGACAGACGAGCTGCTCAAATGTGTGCTTCTCACACTCTTCAGAAGCCTGGTTTAGGCAGTGCCTGTGTCAGTATTGATACATCTCCAAGACAAGCAGCGTTAACGCACCATATTGACACAGGTCTGGGTCAGGGAGTGGAGTATAACTCCTCACTTAGCTGCTGCCTGTCCTCTGCATCTTCTTCCTTCTGCCTTTGTAGCTGATTTTCTGGACCCCGCTGGTTTGTAGACACCAAACACCTTGAATAACACCGACATGAACCCCTGGGTGCTGTGGCTCAGTGAGTATAGGTGTCCATCTGAACACCCTGGTCGAATTCTGGCAGAGAGAACATCTGCCACTGTCAGCTCTCAGCAAATACCCAGATTACTGCAGTTTCTAATGGCTCTAGTCCTAGAGTGCTTTGCTAGGAGCCAAACAAATTCAGCACAAAAAAATCTGTATCTGCCTGAAAAGAACTTATACTCCATCTGTAAGAATCAGGAGAAGGCTGCAAACAGATGAGGAAATGAAAGCAATAGTACGTTTGGTATTCAGCAGTGTAACAAATAGCTGTCTCTAATGCTGTGTGTACAATGTACCCCCATCTACTAATTTCTTATAGTTCCTTTCCTCTTGCTGTTATCTGACAGTGGTTGTGGCAGCACTGAACTTTCTTGTCAGAGCCCTCTGTCTTGTGCTGAATATATGGTGTCTCTATTTCTTTGCTCACATTCCTTTTGTATTACGTGCTGGTTTCCAGGATGTTCTACAGGTGTCAGAAAAGACAGACATTCTTCCTTTGGCAGGTTTTGATCTCTATTGCTCTATCAGTGGCTGCTTTCCTGCTAACACGGTGTCCCTAGATGGCTGCAAGCCATCATGCAGGGCAGACCCCTCCAAACAATGACTGCAGCTGAAACTGGGTTTTGAGAAGTCCACGTTCCTGCTGGTTACAGTAGGTTGGACACAGTCCCATTATAACACATAGAGACCAGTTCAGCAGTAGTCCTTTCAGGGAAAATATATCACAGTGGCCTCCCTTCAAAATTTCCCATGCTTTGGAAAATGGAAAATACTCCTTCATATCTTTCCATTAGGCAGGAATTATAATGTGCGTTTAAGCTTTGTGATAGGAAAATAATGTAAAAACAATATTGTGGTGGAAATAATGGCCTTGAAGTGCCTGCCCAGAGTTACTCCTATGTGGTCTGTTTAAGCAACAAGACATAATGATTCAAATATGCTTTACAGAGGTAGATGTATGGAGTGACAAGGATGTAGCTTCTCTTGGTTTTTCTGTTGTTGAGACAGTGTTTTTCTTTGAACTTCTATTCTGTATTACACTAGAACTAATTTTGCAATATTTACTGTTTCTCAAAGTCTGTGAATTTTAATTGACAGGAGGCCTAAAGATCAAACTTACTGCTGCTTTTCCCCACAGCAGAAAATACTAAACATTGTCAAGGAAAAAGACAGTAATTGTTTGAAATCTGGGAAGCTTGTTTCTAATCTCTGTAATTCAAGTAAGTATCTTGGAAAGCACATTGTGCAATTGCCACCAGTTGTGTTCTTTTCTTATTATGCTGGCACATGAGGGTGCTGTAGGCATTGGATGAAATTCTCTGCAATTAATGAACATTAAATTTAAACGCATCTTTTATTGAACTTGTTTGATTTGAGGAGGCTGGCTCTATTACTGCTCACAGAAGCTGTGTTTGCTTTCTGTAGAAGATACCTCCCTGAACAGGTGAATTGGACAGGACAGACCAAAATTCCTGTTGCGTCTTACCTGTAGGGTATGATGTTTCTAGAGATACCAGAAAGGGGATATAGCATGCTGGCTGAATGTAGGCTGACACTTTTTCATTCTAGATAAAGAAATCTCTAAAAAAATGCAAACCATGTCATAGCCAAGAAAATTAGCATCTTTCGGAGTTTTTTTTTGACATAGTATGCCAGTCTATTTCCTTGCATGCAAATGTCACATATTGTCAGACTATCTCTGTCACTACTCTCCCTCCCCTAAAATAAAAATATTAGGTTCTGGTGGGAGGGATAAGTTCCTTCATAACAGCGGTGAGAAGGAAAAATAAACAGCATTGAAAGTTATGAAAAAGTTTACAGAATCAGTCTCTGTTTCAGAAGTACAGTAGTAATAAAGCTCATCCGTGTAATGTTTTCAAAACTTTAAAAACGATCAGAAGGTAGGATATATCAGATATAGGAATGTCATTTGTCTCTTTTATAAGAGCCAATGACCTTTTTCCTAGTTTTCCCTGGTCAGTAAAGAAAAAAACCCCAACCCCAAGCCTGTGGCTTGGAACTAAAAAATAGTTGCTTTCATTACACATTTCTAAGGAAGTTTTGGAAAAGCAGCACAGGATAGCATTTAAATAACAAAGACTCTTCTTTAAATTCTCACCTTCTCTCCACTCACTAAGGGCCATTTCACAAAGGGAGCAGTTTTTACAGCTGGGGTGATTTGCAACTGTTCTCCTCTTTCTTTTCCCTCCCTCCCTCCCTCCCCTCCTGCTTGCTCATTATTACTAGCTAACATCTCTGATAAGAAATGGAAAGTACAGCCACTATCTGCCCCTTCGGGATGCCTGGTCTTCCTTTTCTGAACCAGTCGTGTTGGTTTTTTTTTTTTTCTCCCCTCCCCCCCAACACTTTTTGGTTATTTTCTGGAGTAATTCCTTGAATTTGTGGACCCTGTCTTTTCTTTACACTTTTTTTCTATGTAAGCAGGCCCTGCTGGTACACCCACTTTTTGCTCTGATCCTAGCCCAGCCAACTGTCACTTTTTAGCCTGCAGGGAACCTTCTGGTACTAACATTCATGCCTTGTTTTTATTAGAAGGGCATCTCTCACAACATATCCCTCGCTGTTTGAAGCAGAAGTCATGTGTATTCAGTAGGAATGAATAATGGATGTATTTAAAGGGTAACTTGCCCTTCTCGTTCCTTTGCACATCATAAATAACCACTCTTTTTCTTGGGTTTTACATATTGCTCTACAGGCACAGTTTGAAAAAATCTGGTGATTCAGCTCTCAGTTTAAAAACCACTTCTGTATGCAGCTGATAGTTTCTGTGTCTGAAAACTGATCCCACACCAAACTCAGAAATGGCATCTGTGTGCAGCTCTAGAATTCTGAACATGCAGGAAACTGTTAATGAATTTATTTTGAAGTAGCTCTCAAGAATACAGCATCATAGGAGATGTATGGACAATATAATGGGGAGTGTTGGAGCTCTGCATAGAGTTCATTTCACCTGGCTTTATGTATCTTTTTAAAGATATCTTTAGATATCTTCTCAAGATACCTAAAGGTATTTTAGGCAGTTTTAAGTTGTATTTTTACATTTTAAGGTATTTTAAAAGATGTTTTAAATATAGGGTTTTTAAAAGTGTTTTAAATATCTTCTTCGGGATGAGCTGAGTTCTCTCAAAACGTCTTTTCTCTCCAGTCACTGTCAAAGCAAGTTGGCTGATGAGGTTGTGTGTAGTGACATCTGCCTTTTGTCCAACAAGCCCCGTTTCTGGCCAGGCATCACCATCTCAAGAATTCCCTGGGATAAGGGTAATAAAGGACAAACTGATTGTAGTTAGAATTTTCCTATTAACTGTAACAAGCTTTAGCTGAGGCACCCAAAGAAGATCCTAAAATTGAAGGCCAGGCTTGGAGGATGATTTAATTGCTTGATCTCAGTTTAAGGATGTTAAAATGAGAGTCTGAGCAGCAAATGTTTTTGATGGGGGTGGGATGAGGGAAGTGGATATATTTTTATTGCCCATTTTACTTAGATAACTGACAAATGGAGTGGCCTAATTTCACTGTTACCATCAACACTGCAAAACTGGCCGCACGTTAGCATGTTCTGTGTATAGGACTTTCAACCTGACTATGTGGCTACGATTTTTTTGTATGTATCCCTTGGGTCCTTTAGTGTCAGGAGCCAAGGATAAGATGTATCTCTTTTCCAGTGAGTTGTGGAAGGACTGGGGTCCAATTCCTGATGAGCATGGGGAAGTATGAACTTGAGCCAGGGGCTCTGGAGTCATGTGCCTGTGTCCTCTTCATGAATGAGATAGATTTACCAGTGCAAGCATTTGCTAGGAGTAGAGGCAAACAATTGGGAGGTGGAAATCTTATACTCGGATGATTTGACCATCAGCATTTGTTAAGAAAAGATAGTCAGAACCAGGTTGCAACTCTGATTCTACTCGTGACCTTTGACATCTCCTGATCTCAGTTCATGTGGCTATAATTTTGAAATTGTATGTGTTTCCTGTCTAACAGTTTCACTCTGCTTGTTGTTATCATGTTATTTGAGAGGCTGATGATGTAGATATTAGATTCGCTTTTATAGGAAGTCGCCTACATACTGAATTGTATAAGAAATTACTCCCTCTAAGAGATTCGGCTAATAGACTTCTTCAAAGTTTAACATTTGCAGGGATTCAATCATCTTTACAAACATTTGTCTTATGATAGTTTTTGGAATTTTAGTTGGGACAAAATATTTTCTGTGTCTGTTCCCTCTGCATCTGAAATTTATTAAGACATTCAGACATATCTGCAATTCAGAGATGAAAATGAATGAAATTCTAAACATAAAAGGCTGAACTGCCCACTATGTATTTTCTGTATACCTTTCTTGCATGTATCATTTTTTATTCACCTTCCTTTTCTTCTTGCTTTAAAATGAAGAACAAAATAGAGAATGTAGTCTTGGAAAACAGGTTTACTGTCAAGTTCTGGCTGGGGTTCAACTAAGACTAATCTCTGGGTGCCAAGCAGTATGTATTAACTGGAAGTTGATTTTATGGACTTTCCTATTTTTTTTCCTTTTTTCCTCCAACTTTTAAAAAGGAAGCTCCTTTTAAAGCCCTATGCTACCTTCATGGTGTCTTCAATAGCTTTGGCTTTATCTTCATTACTGAGTGGAAGAAAGATAACCGGGAAGGCAGACGAAATTTTAAGGATTTCAGAATTTCCTTACAGTTAAGCGGAAATGATAGGTAGTCCCTCTCCCCTGCACTTGGTTGTACAGAGGCAGAGGAACTGACTGCATGAGACATCCCTGACTAATATGGCCAAGGGGGCACAGGTTGTGTGCAATGTGCATGGATTTTGCAGACAGGGTTGCAGTGCAGGCTCCCACCTGATACACCAGTTTTCAAGAAATAAGCCATAAGTGGCACAACAAACAGTTGTAAGGAGGTTCCATAACAACATCTAAAGTCAAATGATATGTTAACTCTGTGGAATAAGAGATGATTTGTCTTTGCCATGGAAATAAACAAGAGGAGCTGTAGCTGAATGAGGCAAGAGGATATTTGCTAATGTGAGTGGTATATAAGGTGCAGCTACATGGTGTCTGAGTGACAGAGAGACCGCAAGCTCACTAAGCTGTTACCGGAGGCCAGAGAGTGTAATTGCACTGTGTCGCATTATTTCCTGTGACTCCTGTGTGCCTGCACATCTACATTGCTCAAATCCAGATTTTTCAGTCCCTTTTCCTCTGCACTTTGTTCTGGGCTGCATTCTGATGGCTCTCAGTTGGACTCGTTTCAGCTACTTTCTTCTGCTACAGCAGTGAACATTCCCTGATTTTTTTGGCAGTTGTTCATTAAAGTTTTACAGGTTTTTTTCTTCACATGTCATGTGCTAGCTTCTGTTGCCCATTAGTGTTTGTTTTGGTTACCTTTTGTAGCATATGACTACAACTTGTGCCCTTGGTCTGTATTACAATTTTCTGAGGTCAGTCGTCTTTACATCCCTTCTGTGGTTAATTTTCTTTACATGCCATGCTGTATTTTTTTGTTCAGTTTTTGGCTTGATTCTTTGTGTGAATATTCTATACTCTTTGGATCAATATGACCATTGTGTTATTTGGAATATTTATTAGGTAGGTTTTGTGAGGTTTTATTTGGTGAGGCTTTGCAGGAAGGGAATGTTTGCTGTTTCTTTTTTTAATCCCCCCAGAATAGCTGTAGCTGCCTGTCTTTTGTGTGGATGTGCATTTGTGTGTTACATCCTTCTGGTACCCAGTGGCCAGATGCCTCTGAGCTCTGCTAGTACTGTGAGCCAACTACAGGCTGCATGACCGTGGTTTCATGGCGCCGAGCCCAAGCTAACACATCCTGCCTCTCAGCAGGACTTGCTAGCTCAGTCTTGGTGCCTTAGCCAACCAGCAGCTACGTATTTTCTGTCCACTGTGGAGCGTAGGCATATAGCAGCTCTCATGCTCGTGATTTACTGCATACTTCCTTTAGAGTACACAGCTCCTGAGTTTATAGTTTTCCTGGTGGTTGCCTGGCCGTTCTCTTTCCCAGTGATGAAAACAGCAAGACAGGGACTATATGTTTAGTTCAGACCATGGAGACAAAAGCAATATTCCAGGATTTAGCAAATCTATACATGAGACATTTAAATGTGTTTCCTTCCCCCCCCCCAATCCCCCCCCGCTATGTTGGATAATTGTTCTGTTTGGAGGAGTTTGCTGTCAGTGGTTTCACTTTTGAGGGTATTATTAAAATTTGTGGTAACTTAACAGGCTGCATTTGGATTATATATATATCGATCTTTCATTTTCTGCCTGGAGATGAGATACGGTAAAGTAAGATCTCTTTCTGTTGTGGTAGAGTAAGAAATCCTTCACCTCCCTAGACTTCTGTTCCTTGGAGATAAAGTAGTTCAAACACAGCATATACCAAGTGATAGGGAGTGGACAGAAGATCTGGCGCTATGTCTCTGTCATGAAGGTTGCAACCTCGTATCTCCTCAGCTGCAGTTCTGCACAGAATTTGTTTACTGCTTCTAAAATGTGGATGTAAAGTTTGTTGCACAAGTTGCATGTATGGTAATCACTGGTAGACATGGGGGAAAATCAGGTTGTTTTGAGACTGGCCCTTTCTTTATGTCATCTTCTCTGTGTGTGCAGCCTTTGGAAAACATTAGTGTTACATTTTAGTAGAAAAGAACAGAATCTCACTGACTTCCACTTTGTCCAATAGCAAAAAAAGGTGCAAGGCACTTGAGAGCTTACTTAGTAGCAGAAAAATAATTTCTTGGGCAGAAGCGCCTATGTAGTTTCAGTGGAAGTGATTTTTGATGGAGTGGAGCCTAGTCGACTTGTTTGGATGTAAGCCTGTTGAAACAGTATCAGATTGCACTCTCTTCTGTCATAATTTTACTTGGATCCCAGCTACTGTTCACATGCTGTTGTCATACATCCAAGTGGAGCACTCCCATCTTTTTCTCATTCTGAAATTTTTGATCTCTACTGCCTCCAATTTCCTGTCCCTGCACGTCCTGGGGTATGGAGCGCTTTTGCCCATGCGTTTTATCTGCTCCACTTGCATCATCCTAAGTATCAAGAGACCACATTGTAGAGATGTTCTCTCCAGAGCTACTATTTATATATTTTAATTTGTCCCCATCCAACATTTTAACTGTTCTGACGTGGATTCCAAGATTTCTGTTACTTAGCAGTAGTTCCCTGCTAGAACTGGTAAGATCTTCAGGAAATTACAGTGCAGAGATTTGCAGATGGTCGGAGACTTGCTGAGGCTGTACTTCACAGGGTGGCACAGACAGACTTGCCCAATGTTTGAATGAGGTATGTCGAAAGAATATTTAATGATAGCGATGGCACTTGAAATTTTTGCTCCCTATAAAAAGCAAAGGCTTTTTGTTGTGTTGTGCAGCGATACAGAGCAGCGAGGAGGACCCAGGCAGGCGCAAAGCAGGAACTTTATTTACAAAAAATCCGCCCTTTTTATGCCGTTAGTCGGTTGTTAGTTTACATAGTTTTAAGGCACAACAAACCCAATTTAACCAACCACCAAACACCACGGTGCGGGCACGAGTCATTCACGCAGCAAGCCTCACGTCCCCTATTCTAGCTGAGTCATTCTCCCACAGTCCATTTCTGCTTCGTCTAAGTAACAGGCTGGAGCCATGATTTTACCAGGCCTTCCCTTTACAAAGCTTTACCTATCGGCCACAGTGTTGGAGTATTGATGCTTTCAGTTTTACATCGTCTTTTAATGAGAAACTCTCTTCTCTCAGAAAGTTTCAACTATTATGACAAATGCTTCAGAACTATGAATTGTGAAAATGGCTTTTTTTTCTATAATAAAAGTGAAAAAAACTTAAGTATGACTTTGTGCATTCTAAAGGCCATTTGAAAAAATTGCAAACTTCAATCTTGGGGAATTTTTATTTTGCTTTATCTGAGAAAAGTGATGAAATCTGTAACCCTGCAGTCCCCTGTTACAGCAAAACTCATTCATCAGTGACCTTTTAGGAGTCTATGGCTCCTTGACTTCCCTAAGGAATGCCCAGCCCAGAGCTTCCAGTTAATATAAAAATTTTGAGGACAGTTTGGTCTGCCCTATATGCCATTTTCAGTCCCTGTATATCCACAGTTTAGATAAAGTGTGGATAATAGTTCTGATTGACTGACAGTGGGAAGACCATGTTTTACTGCCATTAGGAGAAGCAATGCTTTGGCTGGTTGGGTACTGTTGTTGGGTCTTAGATGGAACTTAAATGTACCTCTAATATGAGCAGAAGATTAATGAGATGTAGAGCTGTGGGCAGTGTTAGAAGACAAACCATACCATGAAGACTGAAATCTGGCTTTGTCAGATAGGACAGTGTCTGGGATCCTCCCTGAGAAGGATTAGTCACCTAAAAAAAGTCTTACTGAATTAAGTCTAGAATTGTTCTTTACATTTGATTTACCTGTAAACATTTGTTCTAGTCACGTTCATAAAAACCTAATTTACAGAGTAAATTTTATCTCTCTCTTGCCATTAATTTTGTAAGAAATAAGAAAAATTGAGGCAAAATCAACAGTCTATATGCTCTGTGGAAGAACCAGATCCAAACAAAAGCATCTTTGCCAAGATGTGCCTCTAGGACCTTACTGTGGGAGAGGATTTCTTGCCAGTCTCTAAAAACCAGTGTTTTAGCAGATGGTGACCTTTGGGAAGTAGTTGTGTGTGCTGGGCACAGAAGGAGCAGATGGCTCTGGGCAAGCCTCAAACACAGCATAACGAAACAAATTAATAAATATTCAGGGTGTGGTAAAGACTGTAGGTCTATGAACGTTCCTCTCAGGGCAAATGTGGGTGTGAGGGATCCCATCCCCTCATTCTACCTGCTTACTCCTTTCTTGCTGGACATGACACATGATGATGCCACAATCTGTGGGGCTATGCAGTGTATCAGATAAGGAAGGAGATTTAATTACACAACTACCCAGTCTGTCGGAGAAAGTGAAGAAGGGACTGTACAGGAAACTAGCTTTAAACATTGCTGTAGCTTTTGGGGAATTAATATTTGCTCTGTAGTGGCTGAGTATCTTGAGGTGGAGATGGAATGGGTAGTATTTCTGAGGTCAGCATTATTCACAGCTCTCCAGCAATGAGATCATGATGATCCACCATGTTGAATTTTTTCTCTGCCTCTTTTTCTTTGGTGTTTTTGGACTCCTGTGGTGTTTGCTCAACTGATATGTGCTTCTGGTATTGCAAATGAGGCTGGACTAAGGGTAGGTGCCAGAACCCCCAAGAGTATAATAAATCTTTTATGCTTCATTTATATTTTCAGAGTATTTTTCCCAGGAAAAATTAATCTTGTTACCCTAATAGGTGACTTTGCTGCCAAGTGCCAAGTGTACCTGCAAAAAAATATGAGCAGCATCTTCTCCAGCATAGTGTTTTACGTAGAGAGTAAGATGGACCCTCTGGCTGCTTCGTACTGACCCCATGAATGGATTTATACAATCCTGTCTTTGGGTCTCTCAAAGACCTCTTGCTAATCGGAGAAGTTTGATTTGTGAAAGATCTGTTGGATCACTTAGTCTTTTCACTGTGGGTCTGTGCAGAATTACTTCTCATGAAGTATTTTCATTAGAAAATTTTTCATTTATGGTGATTTATTACAGTTTGATTTCTAATGTTTATGCCACACATTGTCTCTCAGAAGATCAATTTTTCAGGGCAGACGCCACTGAGGGTTCTCTGCATCTGTGGGACTGCATTTTGGAGCCAGTGCGAAGCATTATGAGCCACTGGCTGGGATTTTGGTGAGGAGTTACTAAAAATCATCTTTGTAGGAAATGACTGCATTTATGATTCAGTCATTAGGGATTACACATTTCCATTTCAAAACTAAATTTCAAAGGTTTCAGTTTGTGATGGGTTGACCTTGGCTGGATGCCAGGTGCCCACCAAGCCACTCTCTCACTCCCTCTCCTCAGTGGGACAGAGGGAGAAAAGACAAAAAAAAACCCCTTATGTGTCAAGGTTTTTGGGAAAAATGCAAGGGCTGCACTCAGAAAAAAAGCAAAATAAAGATTTATTCTCTACTTGCCGTCAGCAGGCAATGTCCAGCCACTTCCTGGAAGCAGGGCTTTGTTACACATAGTGATTGCTTCAGAAGACTGCCTTAATCACTCATGTCCCCTCTCCCCTTTTCCTTTGTTGAGCATGGTGTTTTAAGATATGGAATATCCCTTTGGTCAGTTTGGGTCAGCTGTCCTGGCTGTGTCACCTCCCAATTCCTCATGCACCCCCAGCCTACGGGAATGATGTTGAGTATGAAGCTGTGCAAGCACTGCTCAGCAATAGCCAAAACACTGGTGTGTTATCATCACTGTTCGGGGTATAAATACAAAGCACAGCACTATAATGGCTGCAATGAAGAAAGTTAACTCCATCCCAGACAGCCCGGTTGTACAGTTAAATAATTTGTTGTAGTGATATTTACAGCTCCTATACAGAATATTCTTCTCAGTTCTAAATGACTGCTGGCACTTTTATTATTTGATATTTTCTGAAAACTGAGATATTTTTTCTTTTGAACTTACACTAACTAGGAGTTTTAGTGGACCACATTTCACAGAGCTGTGTTCTTCATGAAACATTACATTACTTTGTGATTTTTATAACTCAAACCTACATTTTGAAGTTAGGTAGCAAAATCCAATAATGCATATTTTAACTCTGTTAGTATTTTAAATAATTTGCTTTTTTAATGGTTTCAAAATAGCTGCTCTGGGAACTGTAGTTAACCTTATTCCTGTGAAGTGATTTATTAATAGAGAGTTGGAGCCCTTTTTACCTGGCTGGGAGATTAAAATAATATTAAGTTAAAACTATCTAGTTCCCTCCCTCTCTTCTTCTGTTCCTTTGTAAGATGAATAAAGGTCATTTGAAGTTAATGGCTAGTACATTTGGAACTAATAACAGGAAATGCTCTTTCTAACAATAGGTAATCTCTCTTCTAGGTAGGGCTGAACCCATTTCTAAGATGTGTTCATTTGCTCATGAATCTGGTGAACTTCAAACAGTAAGGCTGAACATTTCCATGTCAGCTGCCTGCTTCAGGCCAAATTTGTAATTTTTGTACAAAATACTCAGCAGTTTCTGAGGCTGAGACTATTCCCTTGCTTCGAATTATAGGCAGGTTGGTTGGTTGTTTCGAGCAGTTGAGTTCAACTGAGTTGTTGAACAGCTCAGTTGTCTTAGCATTTAGGGCTGAAGAGTTGAAGCTTGCTGAAATGAAAGAGTCTTTTATGTTAGTCATGTGTCCTTGGCCATGGAAGTCCAATGTTGATAAAGTTTTGTATGAGTTCAAATACAGAAAGTTTAGAGATACTCCTAAGACCTCTTTCCTGGCACCAGACAGCCCTGGAATAGTGTGTCCACCCACTATGTTTAAGGAAGCCTCTGAGAGTCAGGGTGAAGATGGAAAGCCATTTGGTAGAAGGGTGATAATAGGCAATGAATATTGGAGTGCCTTGGGTAAAGAGATTTAACAAGAAGCTGTGGACAGATGGACTAGACTAGTTTAGAAACTCAAAATCAGACAAAGTGATATCTGAAATATGGTGGTCAAATGGAAGGAAAGTTGCAGAGGGGTTGAACCTGGGGGAGATGAACAGAAAGACACGTGCCAATCAGCCCATGGTTTGCTCAAAAGCCTGAGTGGAAGGGTCTGTTTCCTTTGTCTTAGAGTGGCATGAAAATATTGTACTTGTGTGAAATCTACAGCCAGCTCTAAATCTGGAACACAGGAAAAATGGGAGTTTGTTGATGTGATCATTTGCTGCCGTGTCTCAAGGATTTGTTCGATGGGCTTATGTGTGAGCTATATTAAAGAAAAAGCAAAAGTTATTAACTTACTGATTGAGGTTTAGGATGGGGAGAGCAGGCGAAATTCTATAGCTTTTTGAAACTTAACTTTTGTGATTTAGAAGTATTTCTTCCTGTGCATCACCATCATAACATTAAGTGCTTGTTTGTGAAATAAGCCTAAACCAACCTTGAATTTGGTGCATGCGCTGGTTGTTTTCTGGTTATCAGCTGTGTGAAGGAGAATCCTGTTTTGTCTGTGCTACTGCTCTCCCAGGATGTCACAAAATCTGCATGTGTGTAGTGAGTAAAGCAGGGGCTATAGGAAGTAAAAGGAAATTGTTATGGGTAAGGTAGCTGAATCCATCCGTGGAGGCATAGGTCCTGACTCTGTTGTTGCTGCAGAATTTTGTTTGTTGCTCAACAGCGACTTAAGATTTTAAAGATTTCATCTTGTTTCTTTATGTTGAAACTGAGTACACAAAGACTGATTTGCAGAAGTACTGGGTATTTGTACAGGTAACCCAAGCCTATAATTTGAACGTATTCAACTGTTAGGAGTCTGAGAGTGAATGCCCTGAGATCCCTGTATGTTTTTGGAGTTTAAGCTTGTTTTACCTCAGTTTGCAGGTTGTCCTAGTAGTGTAGATATTGCCATTCCCACTTTCCAGGGAGCATTATGAAGATTGATTAATGGCTGTGATGACAGCTATATAAAAGCTTCTGGGGAAACTAATATTCCTACGTTGATGGTAGAATTTAAGTAGTCTGTCCAAAAAAAAGGATACACCACATATGGAACCATCTCTGCTGTGCACACAACAAAGGAGGGGGCCCTTGGGAAAGGATAATATATGAGTACCTGATTAAAGACAATATCTGAATGCATATGTGCAAGAGGGACAAATTAAGCTCATACAGGCAGCCATTCCGTAACTTAAAAAGGCTTGACTTCATGATGGTCTAAATACTCTTTTCATGCAGTATTTTTTTACCGTGTAATTTATGTTTCAACTGGGAAAGAGACTGGTAGAATCATCATGAAGAGAGGATGGAATGTGAAGCTGTGTGTTAGAAGACCTCCAGGTTTAGTTATAGGTATTTTTCTTTGTATGAGAATAAGTGCTATAGTTCTGTGGTAACTGCTCTGAGCATGAAATGACCACAGAGAGTGATATTTCCACAGCGGCAGTATTCACGGAGGTGAGCCCATGGCACCCCTGGAGGAGGCAGTTGCTTGAGCACTGGGGAATTTTGCCCAGTTGCTGCCTATCTCTGTTAGTGGATGAAGGCAGGCTTTTCCTTTAAAGGCTGAAAGCGTTTCACAAGTGCTTTGTTTACAGTAAAAAAAAAGCTAAATTGCTAGGGGCACATGGTGGAAAATGAAAACAACCCTGTTCTTCTGCATTTTCTATTCTGTAGGTAAAATACAAAAGAGACTTTGAAGAAAGCAAAGGAAGAGGGTTCAGTATTGTGACCGATACGCCCGAGTTACAAAGACTGAAAAGGACTCAGGAACAAATCAGTAATGTATGTGACTGCAACCTAAAGTGATTGTAGATGGAGAAATAGTGTGTCTAAGAAAAGGCGTGTTTGTTGGTGTTTCCGATGAAGTCTGTGCGAGTGAACAATCTGATTTTGGTGATTGATTTGTGTATGTCAGATTTTGAAATGTGTGTAACTGTATACCATGGACTTGTACAGCACATTGGCAATGTGTGTTCACCTCTCCAGCTTTCAGCCAGTATGCTCAAAGTATTTTCTTTATTAAAATGATTTGACACTTTTTGCCCTTTTAATAGATTTGTCAGCAAGTAAGAATACTTTTGTAACTTTTTATTTACGTATAAAGTACATAGATTATGTAAGTTAAAAAGTTTTGTCTCTTTTTTAGCAGGGGCTGTCAAAATTGTTATGTCAAAGCATAACAAGCAAGATGGAATTTTCTAGAAGCAGATAAAATTTTGATCCTGAGTTTAAAAAGAAAATACATGCAAGACAATGCTCTGCAAGATGACAAAGAAATGGCGAATAGCAAAACCTAACATATTTCATTAGCTTACAGGAATGGGATTTTTAAAAATGGACTTTTCCTGACTTATGTTTTTACTAAGAAAGTTATTTATTTGTATTGTATTCTCTTGTAGCATGTTTAACTCACTTCATGGTGGAATATTGAGTGATACGTAGTGCAAGTTCTGATATGTATAAAATAGGTAAGAACTGGTGTGACCTAGCAATGATACAGAATCAATACTATTCACTTGTCTTGGCTTCCCTTCTGATCATTCTTCTGCTGCAAGAACTTGTCTCTATGGATTATTTTGTGAAAATGTTTTTGAATCACTCTCTGTAGTAGTGAAATATGAGCACAGCAGCAGAGACACCCAGTGTAAGTACGATCAGAAGAAAATAATGGGATTTATTTACTTGAAAGAAAACAAAATTCAGATTGGGGTATTGAAGAAAAAAGTCACTGAAAAATACTAGTTTTTTACAGCAATGGAGATTTACTGTTCTTGCCGAAACATTCACTAGTTAAGATTATGATGTCCAGAGCTAGTCTTTGAGATGAAAAATTTAGGCTCATTTCCTGGAGCCTTGGCCAATGGAGAGGACAGTTAATTTAAGAGCCATGCAACTGCTGCTGTGTATAGACAAGATGAGAACAAAAGCTCATCTCTTATGTTCATACAGGGGCTAACTGAAATTGCTGGCTTGTAAGAGAGAAAAATGTATTCTTTAGAGCAGTGAAAAGCATGGCCATTAAGACTTCCATTTGGGATCTGGGAAACTTCAGTGACTCCCTGGTTTTAATCAGCAGTATTTTTTATTCAGACCAGGAACTTAAATTAGGTCCTCTCACGACCTACATTGCTTCCTCAAGCAAGAGTGATTCCTTTGTGTGGGGTAGCTCTGGAACACATCAAGGAGATGAAACGAGCAATGCTCTGGTGAATACTTAATCCCTTGCACGGGTCTGCTCTGTTAGGAGAGATTGAGAGGAGTGCCCTGCAGCAGGCCTGTGGTGCTCAGTTTGGGATATCGGCCCGCCAAGAAATTTATTCAGACCTCCCAAGCCCAGTACCCTCAACATCATAGTACAGAGTAGTATGACACAGCTCACTTGCAGGCTCTTATCTCTCTCTTGTTCAAAGCATATTGGGTTTTCTGTTGTGGGAAAAGGAGATAATAAAAACAGGTAGTTTTGTGACATGGGAAAGAGCTTTCTTCCCATCTCTACTTTTGAGTGGATCAAGGGGGTTTCTTTCCTAGTAGAAGATCTTGTTGCACGATTTATGATACTGTCTGATTCCTGAACCAAAGATACTTACCTGCCTTTTCAGATCCAGATATAGCTTTCTAAAATGGGAAAAGTGGTTTTATTTCAGTTTTTTCCTTTGGTCATTGCATGTATGACTCCTTTCTTAACAATACAGATTTGTTCTATCCAGTCTTAATAATAGAGAGTTGTTTTCTTTATGTGTGTAGCTGACAGAGATTCCAAGTCAGGGACTATATTAGAAAAAATTAGTCTTGAAGGGCAAAATGAAATTTTAAAATGTGCATGATAAAAGAAGTTGCACTTCATTTCTGTTTACACTGAAATAACAATTTATAGCATTATATCCTAGAAAGATAATTCTGCATAGGCCACATCTTCAATTTAATTAGAAAGCTCCTGAATGATAGAAATGCCTTCCACACAGAGTAGTTTCTGTATTTGTCAGATAAGCAGTATACATCATGGACTAAGGATCTAATTAAGGTTTCAAGACACTGAAAGGTAAGCACTTTAATAATTCTAAAATAATTTTAATTTTCAGATACAGAAAAATGGAAGAATACTAATATATCTATTTATTTTCAGTTTTGCTTTGGTTTCACCTTGAAGTACTAGAAACTTCTCAAAGAGCCTATTTGAACCAAAATTGTGACTACTGCATTGAAGGGGTAAGTGAGAACAGTTAACTGTGTAGCTATCCTTGATGAAAATAAATAACAAAATAAATTTTATAATAATAAATGTTAAGTAGCATAAATATTTTTAAGAGATTGTCTTTTTTGTCCTGATACGAAGTTTGGCAGCATATGGATATTAGCACAGTGCTCTGACTTTTTAAAGAACCTCTTGTGATATGAATATAAACCTTGTGGGGAAAAAAAAATCGGGGCGGGAATGGAAGGAAGGTGGGTAGATAAAGGGGGTTGAATTTTGGTTGTTATTTTGCCACCAGCAATCCTTCCTCTGAAGATTTAGACCAAGCTTGTGGACTTTATGGCTCTTATGGAGGTATCAGGGCCAGAATGCAGCTTCTTAGAAAAAAATGAAATTTACCCCAGTATCTCATGATTTTTTAGTCTAGTTCTGCAGATGGACAACATATTTTGGCATTGAATATGCAGTCAATACACAAAAAAATATATATTGTTCACACAGAGAAAAGTGTACATTTTGTCAAAGGACCTTGCAGTGTTTTTTGTCCATCTTGAACTTTGAAAGGATTTTCAATATGAATACAAAGATTCTCAAAATGAAAAAAAAAACCAACCCAACCCCATGAATTTTTATAGGTGCTTTTGCAATTAGGCTAACTGCAAACTGGTTTTGCAAGGAAAAAGTTAAGGTGGCAAAAGGAACAGAATAAATAAAGATGACAACAAAAGACTGTTGGTCTATCATGACACAGGGCTAAAGGAGGGAGTAGAAACTCAATCTAGTAATATTTTCTTTGGGGAAATGGAACACTTTCAGCGGTCTGCAGCAATGAGCTGCAGCTTACTGCCGCTGCACTTTTATGTCTAGATATATGACTTGAAGTGTGTTTTATCCTATGTGAAATAAGTTGCTCTTTCTTAAATATGTTTCTGGTAAATGTCTGCAAACTGTAAAAGAAAACAGGTGTCCATACAAATTGATGGAGTGAGAAGCTTTCATTAAGATAAAGGCCAGTGCTTGGATAGTAGAGGTTGCTGGCTTGGTTGTATGGCTGGAAGGATGCATGGAAGCTTTCACAGTGGTTGCGCTCGTTGCATTAAGAGCCCATGTAAAAGCATTCCTCACTTCCGCATTAATGCTGGTATGAACTTAAATCATGTAGGAGCAAGAAGCACCACACATTTGTGCCCTTTGTCTCTTGGAGACACAGCAAAATGAAGTCATGCAGTTAATTTATTTGTATGTGACTCATTTTCCAGTAGGTTTGGATTGTATCTGAAATGAAAACTATGCCTTAATGCAAAGAAAGAAAATAAGAAAACAGATAAAATCTGCTTTGAAAAACACATTTCCAAAGTATCCTATTTTGGTGAAGAAGATAGGAAGGACAGTAGAGTTAATGAAGAAAAGGTCTCTGAATGACCCCTCTATGGGGTAAAGGAGTTGCTTCCCAAGTATCAGGAGTTGAACTCCTCACTGAAGTTAGTGAAGCCTGTATTGGATGAAGAGAGTGCGTGAAGATCATGTAGCATTCTTGAAAGTGTTGTATGTGGGTTCTAATGAAAAAAGCTGTGTATTAATTGTCTTTAAATGTCTTTAATGAAATATGGTGCATGGTGTGGGGTTTTTAATTATCAAGGTTCACATTCTATCTCCAGTTAAATTTATACAGTTCAGGGGATGCAGAGGAGGACAAGATTTCCCCCATAATTTGAATCAGTTGAACACCTGTTATCTGGACAAAGACACAATGATAAGAAATTGGACACTACCTGAGATGCGATAAAAATACATCTTCAGTAGCAACTAAAGGAGGACACAAACCACATTGCTACTGTAGTTGTGCACATCTGCACATCTGAAATTAGAAACTGTCCCTAACAGACACTGAGCCATGCCTCCTTATTTGGAAGCTATTGGCACAGTTGTTCAATCTGTTTACTTGCTCAAACATAAAATGGTCTCTTAAATTGCCAAAACAGATTGTAGAGAAAATTGGCAGGAGAAGATGTTAACAACATGGCCCAGAGCTCCATTTGTAGGATTCACACCACAAAGCCTGCCGATACTTGTCTCTAAGGGCTTTTTTTCCCTCCATTGAATTCAAGTGAAGGAGAAGAATAGGGAACAAGAAAAATTAACAGCAGCATCAATGTCTACATTTCACAAAACCAACCCTGGCACATCAACGAAGAGACTGGGTAAGCATTTTAAATTGCATAAAAAAAGAGCTTATGCTGTTTTAGGTGATGCTGGGCATAACTGCTTCTGAAGTAATTCATACTTTATTCCTAACTCCCTATATTCCTAAGCATGATTTTTATGTTGCTGTTGTTTCGTTGGAAAAACAAGCATTTATTTATGTGTGACAATTGTGACAGCTAACATAGATTGAATAGCATGTGTTGAGCAGTGCTGTGAGTGCTGTGTGTCTGTGGCAGGTGTGGTCAGTCACATGCACCCTGGTACTGATTGCCTTCTGCTGCCCTTGGTCCCTCTGACAGTTTAACATGAACTCCAAGAGCTATTCATTATCTGGTATGCTGTAGGCTTAATTCCACACAGCTGCACTTCAAATATCTGCATATAACTCATGTGATTAAGCATCTATCAGTTGCGTTCAACAGCATTTTTTCTGTCTGTAAACAAGAAGGTTGAATGTGTCATTCCTGTTGCTAATATGAGTGTATCTCTGCAAGAAGGTGGAGCACCTGCTGTGCTCCTGTGCAGTGAACATACGTGCACACAGAATCACATCCAACCTTGTTCCTTCTGTGGATTGATCTTCTAAGCTTGTTTTGTATAGATACATAGAAATGGAAATTCTGAGAAGCCTCAGGTCCTTTGACTTTCTAATAGTTCTGTGTTGAAGTTTACTTGACTTCTAATTTTCAGTAGGCAGAAATCATTCTGCCTTTAAATGTAAAGTCCTAATAAATAAATGCACTAGAAATGACTTAGCAAAAGAATTACATTAATTTTCAATGACCATGAGAATTTTTTGCAGATTTTTGCATAGGTTTTATATTTTGTAAGCTTTCAGAAATGTTTAAAATGACTGGACACATTCTTAAGAAATTATGAATCTAAGGAAATGTAAGTAATATTTTAGATAGAACCCATGCTAAATGAGAAAATGGAAAGCTTTGAGAATTCCTTCGAAACCTCAAGGTGTATTCTACGTAAAAAGGAAAAATCTTTCTTTACTGATCATTATCAAAATATTACGCAAAATTAGAAAGAGACGGTGTTAACTTAGTTCCTATGTATATGAATTCTTTACCTACAATTTCAGGAAAAATTCTGAAGATATTTAGTGGCATGCTGCTTTGTCACTTCTTTCTGCTGTGATCCCTGTGTAGAACAATAGCCACAAAATATTCAGCTTTCTAATATTTTCTTTCATTTACTGTTTATTTACTGTATGTTTTGATATGCCACACATCATAAAATGTTGTAAAAACAACCTGTAACTTCTTTGTGGAGTTTTCCTCAAATCTTCTTTCTCACTTCTTTAACTGTATTCAATTACACTGTTGTCAGAGTTGTCTAAGAAATAAGGAGGTATTGGAATGCTCCAATATGGAGGATATGGATAGGTGGTCCTTATTTAAATGAAGAACTAAAGCACAGAGATTATTCATGCTAACACAGTAAGTAGCACCTACAATAAACCATTATCTTCTGTGAAGCCTCCTATTAGAAGTAGAGGGAGGCATAGACTTTGCTAGGGAATTTTACAGTTGTTTATTGGGGAGGAAAAGATTGCTGAGAATCCAGGGCAGTGTGTTTGTGATTCATCTGGGGTGGCACTGACTTCTCTTTCTGTTCCCATAACTTTTTCAGATTCTCTTTTCTGGTCTCTCTTTCTTAATCCATGTGATTTACATAACGATAGCTCCCAACATGTGGGAAGAAACAGTATTTTTAGATCCCAGAATGCCAACTTGAAGGATACTTTTTGGAATGTCAGCTAGTCATTATAGTAATTCCGTGTGAAACTGTCAGTACAGGTGGAACTGAATAATTCAGTTGACTGAAATGATGGTTAAATTTCTGCTGAGCAGGTGGATGTTCAGTTTTCAGCAATGTATAACTCAGTTATAGACCATAGTCCATGGGGGTAGTAGAACAGATATTCCTAATGACATTCCTCACCTGCTGAAGGTCACCTTCCTGGTCCAGAGCAGGAGAAGCATTAGAGTCTATCAGTGATGTTGTTATGAAGCTGCTTATGTAACACAGCTGGAAAGGTGCATAACTCTTCTCTAGAAAGAGCAGAAACATTTTGTCTTTGAGAAGGTGGAAAACAAACCCCTGCCCAACGCATAACTGCATTTTGAAAAATTGTTAACATTAGAAATAAGGATTTATAATGCTGTTAGTGACTTTATTATATGTCATACTGCCCACAGTAGCATTAGATGTGTAAATTCAGATAGGCCTTTGGGTAAATCCACTGAAACACTATCTGCAAATCTGTACTGAGGTTCTGGTAAGCTACTAATGTATGAAAGAAACATCACATTAGCAAATTGTGTAAAATGGAAGTTCCTTTCTGTTGCATACAAGTCTATTTGGACTTGAATGGCATGTGACCTTGGGACAATTTCTGCCTGGGGAAGGTTCCCTTTCAACAGCACCACTGAGGATGGTAAGTGACCTCAAATGAAGCTTCTCAAATGTGAATCCTCAAGAGATGTAGGGGGAAATATTTTAGGTTAAGTGGATCTCTGATAGTCAAAGCAAGCAGATGTGACGCCTACATAGCTGCTTCTTAAATGATCTTATTCCATCTGGCTTTATTCTATAGGGTTGCTTAGAAAAATCCTTTTTCTCTCCTTATTTTAAGCAAGTACAATATGATACATATTATTGTGGTTTATTATATTTTTCTAGGGTTTAAGAAGTCTATTTTATAAGTTTATAAGAAGAAATTACTGTAACTATTGCTTTTGTTTTTTTGTATCAGTGCTTTCATACGAAATCAGTTGATTGCAGAAGTTATGTAGCCTCAAAGTTTCAAAAAGTTTTCCATGAAGTTCCACAGGGAGTAGTATATTTTTTCTGATTCTAATTTAAATAAATAAATTTGACAAGATGACTGTAACCTTGCTCACTGTATTGACAAAATAAAATGAGCTGTGTGGTGGAAATAAAGCAAGCTTTCCAGAAAAATCCCCAAAGGCATGGATTTACTGCATATGTAAGTGGGTCAACTCATGCATGAGAAATGAATGCTAAATGTAAATTGGTTGCAAAACTGTAGACTTTAAGTAGAATTGAATCAAGTGATAACGTAAATATTTTGATAGGGTTGTCCTATCATGCTTCTCTTTAGAAAACAGTAAGAAAGCTCAGGATTACAGAGAAATAATTAAATCATGTATTTGTGTAAATTAGAACAGTGTTATTGCACTCCAGAATCAAAGGCATTGCATTCATTTATGCTACTGGCATTGGTAAATTTTAAGTTGAATCTGTATTTTGTTAAACCTGTATTTGTGTTGATGGGTTGCTTTACATGATACATACTTCAATTCAATGAGACTGCTCTATTCCTTGATGAGCAAAATGTTCAGTCCAGTTTAGAAAAATACTTCTTGGGCTGTTCCTGGGTAAAAGAATAATAAAATAGAATAATCTAGTTAGGAGATACAAAAGAAAAAGATAGAAATTTCTGTCTTGCTGGTTTAATTTTCTATTCGGGATAACATTCATATTGCAAGACAAGGCTTATATGAAAGGCATCAGTAGTTTAAAAAACTACTACATAATCTTCAAATATGTAAGATAACATTTCATGGACTTCATTTTTAATCCACACTAATTGCCAGCTTGTCAACAGATGAATGTGTTACAGATATGTATTGACCTAAAGGTTTACTTCTGTACTTATTTATAACTCTGAAAATCCTGATTGAAGGCTAAAACAGCTATGTAAATGTGAGGAATAAATTGACAGGTATTCCATTTTCACATTTTACTGTGGTATTGACTGTATTGCATGTGCCTCTTTGTGCTGTATTTTATGGAATGAAAATTTCCAAGCTGTAATGAAGACAACTATGAAGGGTGTTGTGGTAACTGCTGTAAGCACGTGTCCATTGTCTGACTAAAGGACGTGAGACTCTCTTTAAACACTAGTGACTTCAAGACTTAATCTACTTGGTAGCATTCTTATATTTAAATATATGACTTTTTTTTTCTGTTGTGATGCTAAGCGACTAAATTATGACAAAACCCCAACAACTTGTTTCTCCTGTGTCCTTGAATATATTTTAGTCGTATCTAAATAACTAATTATTTTTAATGAGTACTTACTTTTGAAGCCAGTCTTTTTTACATATAGAGAAAAGAGAATGAAAATAAAACCTCTTCATGGCAGCTCAACTTGGGAGCTAATTAAAATGAGGCTTTTAAAACGGGAAAAAATTAATTAGCCAAAAAGTTGAGAAGTAGGAGTTAACACCTCCAGAGATCTTTGGGTAGTTAAATGCTTGCAAGGAAAATATAATTTCTAATTTCCTTGTTATACTTCATTGTCCATTACCTGCTTATCATTTTACCTTTTAGTTCCACCTTACCTGATGCTTTTGTGCTGTGCATCAGTTGCTAGGGCAGCATCTTAGGCATTAAACCTCCTGCTGAAGAACAAGATACTCTGCTTCTTCTAATACTGTCTTTTAGCTTGATCCCTGGAGATTTGTGTCTCACCCCCATGATGCTCACAGGCTTCACTGACCTTGACAACAGCAGTATCTGGTCCTCTGTGGCACTCAGGTTTTGGTTTTTTTGCATGTTAACACATATGTCTGTGATTTCCTTAGGCTGTCAGTAGATACATCAGTTATGACAAAGCCAGCACTGTAATGAGTATAATTAATGATTGAACTTTTTAACTATCCTAACACGAGAAAAGAAGTAGCAGAAGTTTACATGTGCCATTTCTGCTTGTGTCTACAAAGATCTGAGAGGAGAAGAGTTTACTTCTCCAAACAGTAGATTAGAGTGACACAAGATTGCTTTCTAACCCTTTCTGCTCTTGGAATAATTAAAATAATGATTTAGTTACAGAAATATTTGTGTACTTTTTTGGAAAGACTCTGTCTCACACCAACACACTCTCACTGTTAGAAACCACATTATTTTTATAGAAAATGGAAGGATGTTTCTCTTTTCCCCCAGATCTGCCTTGAGATTCTTTCTCTCCTGTCTTTTCTCAGTTGGTAAATAGTGACCCAGTTCACTCCCCCTGACAGACAGGGTATAAAGGGGGAGATGCTGAATATCTCATTAAGTAAGCAACAGGCAGAAAATAAAAGGGGCTCTGAATGTCAGTCCCAAGTGGACTTCAGGAAACTCTAATCTGAAGAAAATATCATTTCAGAGGTGGATTTTTTGAACTTCAAGGCTTTTCTGAGCATCACTCCTCTTGTGTCCCTGCTTTGCCTTGACTTCCTTCTTTCTTTGCTGGGGAACAGTGGTGTAAAATGAACCCATACCCAGTTTGGCCAGCCTAGCCCTTTTCTAGCCTTAAGAGGAGAAATACACTCCAGAGTGTGTGACATGTTGCAAGGGTTAACTGATTTTTATAGGGTTTGGCATAACAGGAGAGCTGTTCCCAGTTTCCACAATAGTGAGTGGGTAAGTAGCTGAGGAGGAGAGTGTGGCTGGTGTGGGTTTTGGCACAGCAGCGGTGGTCTTTGAGGGAAGACTGGAAGATTGTCTTACGAGGAAGCTGTGGCAAGACCCAGAGTGTGCACTGGAACAAGGTCTGGGTGTCTTCAGGCTGTACCTCAGTGTGCCAATACTGAGCAGGGTTCCTACTCCATCCTTTTATCATTAAGTGGGACAAAGGCAATTTGTCACCTTTTATCTTAAGTGAGATTGGCTATCATTTTGTTGCAGAGCTGGAGCTGCTCAGTAGTGCTGTTCCCACAGGTACCACTGGTGGAAAATGAAGGATTCAAAGGATCTGTGGAGGTGCCTCAACCTCATCTCTCATGGTTTCTTGCCTGCTCAGCAGAGATACTTGCTCTGGTGTGGGCTGGGCTGCCCTTAGCTGCAGTGTTGTGAGAACAAGGGAAAGGGCCAAAGGTTTTATTTGCCTGTGCCAGCAAGCTGTAGACATGACCAGGGCAAGGGTAGCAGGGATGGAATGAGGTCACTTGTTTGGCATTGCCTTTTGTTTAGCATTCCTTTCTGCACAGTGCATGTTTCTGGCTCAGATAATAGCTGACATGCTGTCTTGAATAGAGTTAGCAGTCAGGGTCCTTTTCTACAGAAATTAAGTGGATGAAAGGCTCAAAAAAGCTTGATGGTGATGGAAAATTAAGCAGAATTATCAATGAAAATGATGGCATGAGTTATAGAAAGCTCTGACATTATTGTGGGGTGGGAGATTAGATGATCAGCCTGTATTGAAAATTAGAGGAAAAAATACTCAGAGGACACAAATGTGGGTTGAGGTTCTGGTATGAGAAAAACCCCATTAAGCGGAATAAGTCTATAAAGTTACAGGTAGGATACAACTGCAGAAATGAATGTGATTATGTACAGTTTCTTACAAGGCAAAACTTGGAGCAGGAAATTTAGCTGTCAGGCATCATACTTAAAAGAAGAGCAAATATGTGGCATACAATAAAAATGTGAAACTCATTAATATAGGACCCAGAGAAGACTAGAAGTATAAAATACATTAAAAGAAAGATTAGACAAGCTTGTGAAAGTTAAACTAATCAGGATATATTAGCTGTTGTTATCCAAATCCAGTGACAGAGTTGGTAAGGCTTGGGTATGCTAATAGCAGGAAACTGAAATGATCTTAGCAAGGGGAGGCTGTTCCACAGGTACTTGCCTTGGCATGCCTCACTGAGCAGTGGCAGAGCCTTGATGGTGTCACCAGTGAAACCAATGAGTCCATCAGTGAGCTTAGTTCCTTGTGCTATTTCTAGTCACAGCTGTGGCTCTGTCCTACCAAGTGACCAACCCAACGTGTCCTTGGTTAACAATAACTGGCTTGAATGTACAGGGTTAAAAAGGACCTGACCTTAGACCCCCTCTGGTATCAGTGGGCTTCATTCATGACATCTGATTGTCTTCACAGCCTTTCTGTTACAAACCAGAGAACATTTCTGAGCCTTGAATGGTGAATTTTTGATGAGGTGTCTGAGATGCAAAGGTAACTAAGATATGATGGATATTCCTTACCTACATGCAAGTGTTTTTGCATGGCATGGCAGTGGACAGACAAGGTATTAGTCATGGGTAAGATGGCTTTGGCCCCACTAGCATTTTAGTGGTTTTCAAGTGAATCTCCTTATCATCTTACCACACTTGCCTTGGCAATGCAGGACCCTCTTAAAGCATACAAAGTGGATTTATAAACTGAAGGATGTGCTCCAACCACCAAAGTGTATCTAGTCCATTGTAGAGCTACGCTACAGATACTTTCCCCTCTTGTAAAATACGAATTTTATGTCCTCAGAGCCATTTCATTGTAGAGATCTGCTCCTGTTACACTGCAATACTTCCTAATGGAAACACTGCTTATGTTATCAGGCTTAGAAACGAGGCATCACTTCAAAGTTGTGTTCCCTTGAGACCTGAGAGTGATGCTAACTGCAGCTCCAGGCTTTAAAATTCAGAAAAGGGAAGGCTGGAAATAGTGGGTGCTGAAATTCAGATTGTTGCATGACCTCTGTTTGCCCTGTCAAGGGGTCACTGAGGCTTGTCCGGTGCATGCACTAAACTTGTAATTTATGTTTGTGGAGGATGTCAGGAGGAAGATTCATGCCTGGATGTGCAGGTGCTCCATTAGGGTTTAGAAAGACATGGATTGATTAGGTGGTTATTGCCATCTGCAAAATTAGCTTGGTCAGAGACCCCTGACAGGGAAACTTGGTGCATAACCAGTGAGCCAGGCTGCAATTGATAGAGCCTCAAAATGTTGGCAGTAGATAACTAATATATCTGTGAGAGCTATCACATCTGATATTCTGGCTCTGAAGTTTTGGGGATGGCATACTGCATCTGTCTAATGTCGGAACTGAATTTTGCCATGATTTTTTGTGTCTGGATCAGCAGAAGATAAGCACACAGTCCTCTGTGTGTGTGTGTGATACAGGAGGGAGGGGAGGTAGCCAGAAATTTGGCTGGTTTCTGTTTTTTTTGGGCCAGGTATAAATATATGCCAGATATATAAATGAGACTTTGGAATTGAGTATATCCCGCAGGTATAAATGAGACTTAGGAGTTATCTGGTAGGCCTGTGTCTGTAGGAAAAGATATTCTTATGGTTCAGAACAGTATGAGGAACCTGGGGAATCCTAGGAAATCTGCTCCACGTGAGCAATTTGTTTATATTTTGCAACATGACCTTTTCTGACATAACTCTAAATAAAATGAGAGGGTTGAGAGCTGAGTCCTTCTCTGTTAAACTAATAAAGCTGGCTGTTAGAACGTATCCCATGGATCTGGCTTTTGTTCACCTGTGTATCCTGCTCAGTGTTTGATTTCTGTTCTCAGATGTGTGCTGCAGAGAAACTGAGCCATTTGCTCAGGCTGTTTCTTTTCTTACTGGTTTTCAAGGACTGGCAGGACAGAGGAGAGGGGTTCCAGGAAGTGTTTCCTATTGAATGATTTTTGATTCACTCCACTTAAGAACATTGCATTGTAAGGGCCACTGAGGCAGGTCCTTAGCCGTCATCAATATTTGCTCACAGAAATCTTGTCATGCGTGTTTTGAGCCTGATCTTGAAAGCGTTGAGATCTTTGGCCCTAAGTATCTATCCAGGTGTTACCTGAAGTGTTTCTTGTTTGTCAGACAAGTTCTCTTAGACATGATTGAATGTATGGATCAACCATCACTGATTTGTATAAAGACAGGGCAATACATCTCATTACAACTGGATTTGGGAAGTCTGCTGTTTTTTCCTGATCTTTCTGATGGCATTTTTTGTTGCCTGTGTCTAGCTACTTCAATTCTGTTTCCTTTTCTATAAAATGGGAATAATTGTGCTGAAGGCCTTTGGAAAACTCTTTGAAGTTACAAAGAGAGTGGTAGAACCGCTGAATGGTATGAGTGCTGGTTGTCGTTACTTGTGTGTGTAAATTTTGTAAGTGGCAACTTGGGAACACAGGAAACACAGGAAACTTGGGAACAGGAAGAGGGGGTGTCTTGAGTCATCAGCTCTAGTCTTCTCGTTGGGAAAGGCATATCTTACAAAATTCTCAAAACCTATGTCAAACTCTGTATTAATCTAATTACAGCTTTAGCCTGCTCTTTTTGAAGACAGTTTCTTAATTTCACCTCCTGCAGGTAAAAAGCTTCATCCAATTTCCACAAAAAAGTTCTTCGTGGCAGGGTGAGCATTGTCTTTTTGTTTGCATGGCGCTTCTGCCTCTGTTATGTGTTTGGAGAGGTGTCATTCTCAGACTTTTGTTACGTGATGCTGAACAAGTAAGTAGTTTTCATGTGCCTTTGCGAAAGTCTCACTATTCCACAAAGTCTTGACTTTGCCTGCTCTTATGGGAACTCACTTTTTTTGAGTACAGAGGCTGAGAGTGTTTTTCATGCTATTTTAAGTGAGATTTAAAAAATCCTGATTAGTTTCAGGATTATATTTGGTTTTCTTCATGGCTTTTCTTCATGTTTTGTGGCCTATGATTACTGAGTGATTAATTTGGATATGCAAGTACATATCTTTCCAACTATCAAACCTATAACTTGCAGCAGAAATTCTCTGAAGAGCATACTTTTGCATTACATAATATTAAATCTATTACATAAGAATTAAATTCTTATTACTCCAGACCTCAAACCTGATCAGTTTTATATAGAGAATCTTCTTTACAGCCATACCTCATTAATAAAATTACTTAATAAATTAATCATGATCAGACCCTTAAGGTATTTCCTCTTAATATATTTCAACATCATTCTGTTGCTAGCATAACTTGTTAAATTATATGTGCAATGAGCTGATCCACCTGTCTGAATTTGCAATTCTTGGATCAGTCAACATATTTTCTAACTTAATATATAAACCTTATTTTTTTGTGCTACTTCTCTGTGGCTGCCATGCCCGTTTAGGTAGGTTATTAATAGCCCTTATAGTGATATTTATGATTTCAGAGTGCCAGGGATTTATTCACTGCTCTTGTTTACTTATTTTTGGATTCTTTCAGTCTGAGCACATAGAAATCTGCATAATAGCAGACATGATGGAAATTTTGGTGAATATAGAAAATATCAATGGAAAACTTTTATCACAAGAATTTGCAGTACTTTGCTTGATAAAAGATTATAAAAAAAAGGTTTTGAGAAAAAAGGATAATATAGTGATAGACTTGAGAAATTCCTTGTCTGCTGGTTTCATACAGCTTTTTGTTCAGGTAATTGTATTTCCTTTCTTGATGTGAATATGTGAAACAGTCTAAAATTTAAAGACCTTGTTATTATATAATAACAGTATTATTATTGTTATTATTATTAACTGTAGATGTGGATGTAGTTCTTGGGTTTGACCTATTGCAGTAAGAGTTTCCTGGATACTTTTTATTTTGAAAGATGCTGGAATTTTGCAAACGCTTTTGCTGCAGTGTGGAGCCTTTCAAAGTTATTCCTAACAGAAATGAGGACAACCCTGTTTGTGTGCTCATAGTGTGTGATAGACTATTGTGTGGGGCACTTGTTTCACATACAGGTTGCTGTCTCTCTGTGCTGCTTATATATCTCTGCCATTGGAAAAGTCTCACTTTGTATACCTATTTTTCATGAGAAGTTGAAAGAGGGAGAAAGAGGAGAGAGGGAAAGAGAGAGAAATCAGAATAGTTAATACACAGTTTCATAGAGCCGAAGCAGAATTCAGATCTGAGTCCCTATTTGAAAAACTTGAACATGGGTCATGCATCTGTGTACGTGATGCTTTATGTCAATTTTATACAGAATTTTGGAAATCGCATGAAATTTCATAACTTTAGAGGAAAGTGATGTGCTGATCACCTTCAGTCCTACTGGATACACAGTTAAATTGGTGTGCATTCAGATAGAGAATGGATAGGTGGCAGACACTTGGATTTGAAATATCAACTGTAACTCTAAATGCTGCATTTGCATATGAAAACCAAAGAGGGTCCAGGTTTAATGTGTGAAGGACCATAGCTCAAGATCTCGTGTATCTTTTACTGCTGAGATCAGGTATTTGGCTATTTTATCAACCGGAGTCTTCTCCTTCCTTCCCTTTGTCCATCTCGAACTCCACCCAGAAAACTGAAGCTCTCATTCAGCTAACGACCAGCATAAGAAAAGAAATCTAGACAGTCACAACTAGCTTGCCCTCACAGCAAAGTTTTGTCGTCTCAACTCTATCCAGATCTGGTACATAAGGACTACTGCATTTATATGATATTAGAGCAGTATCAAACCAGATGTTAGAAAGCATGGCTTATTTATTCAAATGCAGTCATGCAACCCTCACTTGTCTAGAAGCAGACTTTTTTTTAATTGCTAAGCAAAGTGTGTTTATGTTAGAGTCATTGCTCTGAATGACCTTGGCAATTTGGAGTCCCCTGTAGCTAATAGCTTTCGGAATGGAAACAGTGGATCCTGAACTCTGGAGGTGAATAAATTCTTTGCTGTGTATTAAGAGGAATTTTCAAGTATGCTTTTTGTACTGTTTGATAACAACACTGTACTAAAAGCTATTTAATCTTTCTTATCAACAGTTTACCTTGATGTCCCCATAGACATTCAGCAGTTTTTTTGTTCTAATTTGTTTAGTGTGCTCCCTTAAGTGAGTAACTAATTTTAAAAAATTGTGCCCTTTTCCCTTTTGTTTAATGATAATTATTTTAAAAGAAATCTGCTGTCCCATGGGTAGCAATAATCCATCTTTTTGCCTTATTTCCTTTTCTGTTGTCCATTTCCTTGATTACATTTGGTTTTATATCTAGAAGTGGAAAGAGTCATTGCTTATTGAAATGTTGGTACATAAAGGCTCCTTGTCTTTCAAACTAAATTTCTTTTTGGTTTCCTGAGTCTTGTTCTTGTACAGGGTTTTGCTAACATCTCTGCTTTGTCTGTGCTTTCCTACACAGATGCTTTCCACACTTCCCCTTCATATGTCTGTAGCTTTTTCAGGTTAGTTAGAAATACTCCTAAGTTAGCCCAAAGGAAAGTAAGGCATTTTAAACACTCTTTAAGTTTTTATCCTTTCCTGGACTTTCTGGCTCAATCCAGTATATCTTAATTCAGTATATTCAGTATATTGCTGTAATTCTATTATGGAAATGATGATAATAGAGATGATGAAAATTCCCAACTTCACTGCTTTGTGGGAACCTGCTTGACAGAGTGTAAAAAGTAGCCTTAATAAAAATAAATGAATTCTCTTGATAAAAGTGCTAATAGTCAACGTGGTGACAAGCTGTGCTGTCTTGAAAAAACAATTCAAAAGCCTTAAATCATAATATAATTCTATCAAGGCTTTTTTATACTGAAATCTACAAACAGGGGTTACATATATGAAGAGAACAAGAGCATGGACAAATTTCACTTTGCAGAACTGAGAGGAGAGGTCTGCATGTAAACTTTACTTTGAAAATGTGTTTTTAGAAGAGAAACAATGATAATGTGAGATCTCTCTGAGTAGTGAAACAAATCTGCGGTGTGTTTTAGAAAGCAATGCTATTGTCCATTTTTGTCTATTTTAGACCCTCACATAAACATCTGCACACAGAGATGACCATTATTAAGCTGTTCAGGTCATTAAACTGGATGTAAGTAAGGCTGTGCAGAAAGAATGCATGAACAAAATATCATTCATGAGTATTCTACAGTAACTGTCTGCCAGCTTCCTTCTGGCACTTTTACTCCGTTTCCTTCTTAAAGGAAATGAGATCATTCAAGGTAGGCTTGTCCTTGATGGAAGAGGTGTAAAGTATCTTACATTTTTCAAAAGTGTTATTGTTTAAGAGCTTGCCAGAATAGCTTTTTGCTGCTAAATTTTTTATGACCAATACTAAAAAATTGAATACTAAGAAAGAGGAATTGAATACTTAAGAACTAAATAAATGTTCATTAAGAACTTTTTGGATAATTGAAAGCTATAGAACTGTTTGGAAGCAGATTTTAGTTGCCAACTTCAACCTCTCTGAGGACCATTTATAAATTTAACAGATGACTGCTTATTAAACCAGTTCCTTAGTCAATATGGGAGACTTGACATCAATTTTTACTCTGATAGAGGAGAAGAATTAACTGACAATTTAAAAATTAGTAGTTATTATGGCAATGATCTGATTGAAATACCTATGTGTGAGCAGACCGTGACTCCAGGCAGTACTGTGTTTATTTGGACCTTTAAAAGGCCCTGTTTTCGAACCTTAAAACAATTAACTTAAATGTAGCACAACTGTAACCAAATTGTAATAAAATACAAAATGACACTGAACAGAATCGGTCTTGGTTAAGAAGTGATAGTCATAAAGGGCCTGATAAAGGGGATAAGCAAAGAAGAAATTTTTGATAATTCTAAGTTATTCAAGGTAGGGCAAAAGTAGAATGTGAGTAACAAAAAAAAAATTATAAGAGTAAGTGAAAAATGAAATGGAAAATGTGATTGTAAGTTCAGATAAATGTGTATGTATAGCTTATATCTATAAAATAATGATCTCTGCACTGACCGTTACCTCTCATGAGCTTCTTCTCTGAGGACACGATCTCAGTACTTTGTAACAGTCAAAAAGGCAATTTCAACATTAGGAATAAATAGGAAAACAATGGAAAATGAAAGAAAAGAAACCTTGATTATGCATCTGTGGAAGTCCCTTTTTCACCCAGACTTTGAATAATGGTTTTGGTTCTGGTACATTAAAAAAAAAAAAAAAAAGTTCTGGAAAATCACCAAGGATGATTGAATTCGGTTGGAGGAATGAATGAGTTCTGGCATCAGAGTTTTCAGCCTAGACAAAAGGGGTTTAAGAATTCAGAAAGGTGTTGTAGAAAGCTCTACACAATNGGTACATTAAAAAAAAAAAAAAAAGTTCTGGAAAATCACCAAGGATGATTGAATTCGGTTGGAGGAATGAATGAGTTCTGGCATCAGAGTTTTCAGCCTAGACAAAAGGGGTTTAAGAATTCAGAAAGGTGTTGTAGAAAGCTCTACACAATCATCATAGAGACGGTAGTCAGGGAGTGACTGCTGTCTCTGTCTTCTAATGCAAGAACTAGGAAGTAACAAATGAAGCTCATCAGAAGGGCAAACAAACCAAGCAGAAAGAGGTGCTTCCTTGTGGAAAGTATTAAATGAGGTATTTTTGCACAAGAAGACGTATATGAGTTTGAAAATTTAGATTGGTTCAAGGACAAGGCAAGCACTGAGAAGAAAACTCTGCTGCAGAATGAGAAAAACCCACACAAGGTTGAGGAAATACACCAGACTGAAAACAACTGGAGTCAAGCAATGTATATGTAGTGGAAGTATCATATATGTTTACCCTGTCCATACTGCTTCCAGCTAGTGCCCGTGGCCACTCTTGGATAAAGAACACTGGGCCAGATGGACCCTTGGTCTAAGCCAGTAATAGACGCTCTTAAATTCTGACTTTATATAGAAGCAGTGATAAAACATTTTTATAAAATATTTTTATAAAATATAAAATTTAAAACATTTATATAATAGATGGAAAGAAATTGATGCTGAATATAAGTTACTAGCTAAATACAAAGGATACAAAATGTGAAAGAGTCCATTATAAATGGCTAACAGAGGTAAAAATAATAACACATTTAAAATAAAGGATCATAGTAAAATGTAGTTTTTAGCTATAACCGAGATAAGTTCTGCCAACATAATCTTATTTCAAGTCAATGGAATGTAGTTTCTAATCCAGTCCTTTCCAATTTTTCAGTGTTTTACATGTTGAATTTGTATTTGAAGTAAGAAAGCTCTTATTTCACATTTGGGATTTAGGTTTTCTAAAATTACGACAACATATAAAAAGTTACAGTATTTTTGGAATGAAGCAGAAAGATGTGTCCATCCCACTTCCTTGAGATATCTGAAGCTGGACCACAGTACTGTTTAAAGAGCATTTGTTGTCTGTGATCAGTGAGGCATATGGCAGATGGCTAACTGGCAGATTTCAAGAGGTAGTTGTCATCAAAGGGGAATCTCAGATGGGGATGCTTTTAGTAGTTTTCCCGGCAGCTAGTCCTTGGTTAAAGACTCAAACTAATTTTATAGGTGCTCTAGTGGACAAGATGTTTGCTGGGAAATTAATTATAGATACAAAGGTAAATAATCCCAGAGGTAAAAGGAAACTTGGTGATATTTGAACAAATACCGTTATGGAGTGATTTGAGATTCTGGGTTAAATGGTCAAAGTCCAAAAATACTTCTTTTTAATAGTCAGATGTAAAATAATCGGTTTGTGAACCTGAAAGTCAAATGATACTTATCACAGGATGAGAGTTGTATTTGAAAGCCAGAAAAATGTAGGAGTTGTTCTAGTTACTTGTTTCTGTCACTGTAGCACTGGGGCAGACAAGGTGATACCCTTGGAGGTTCAGTGAGGACACCACTGGGTAGAAGGAGCATGATGCTCTCAGCAGAGGCTGTACAGAGTCAAGGCTGATACCAGAGTATGGTGTTCCCATGGCAAGGTGGATTTGAAACAGCTGAGTAGATTTCAATGGAGGACAACAGAAATGATCCTGGGGATTGTAAAATAATGTTAAGCTGTTGGAGTGACAGCTATTCATTCATCTGTGAGAAAGCAATGGTTTTAGTACTGCATAGAGATATTTGCACATGAAAAATATATCAGTAAAGCTGGGACTTGACAGCAGTCCTGACAGAGATATGACAAGGTCTGTCATTGTGGATTTAAATAAACTGTATCTTCCTAAAGATAGTTGAATGCAGTTAATTTTTTATTTAGAGGAGACATGGCCTGGATCAGTGCTGTTAGTGACTGCAGAGAACACTTTTTAAAATGAAGTCCTGTTGTGTCTTGCTCCTTTCAGCATCAGGCTGATTGGGTGAGGGACCTGGAGGTGTTCTCTCCCACAGGTATTTGAAAGGACTTGAGACCTTTTCACTTCTTCTGCAGCATGGCTGTATCTTCTCATTCTGTGCCAAACTGCTTACCATCCTGAGACTGAAATTTTTTAATGTACTTGGATTCAATGAAGGGCTTTGGAGTACAAAATGCAGTCTTGTGCTGTGCAGAGTGATGCAAGGAATCTGCAAACAAAGTGAACATCTCTATGAGAAAGAGAGGCTTACAACTGCTAAAGGCTAGAATTACATCATCATGGTATTCCATCTCATTTCTGTGGTGATTTTGTTGGGTTTTCTTGACATCTTTCAAAGCTTTTATGTATGTCTTCTCCATGTGCTCCTGGTGGCTTGCATATAGGAAGTAAAATTTTTCTTTCCTTGTTATCACTCTGTTTAACTCTATGGTGACTCACTACCATGTAGCCACTCACTCTTTGCAGCCCTCACCAATGGGATAGGAGGGAAAATCAGAATCAGGAAAAGAGTAAAACTTATAGGTTGAGATAAGAACAGTTTAGTAATTAAAACAAAGTAAATAATAACAATAAACCCAACAAAGATAATAATAATAGTAGCAGCAACAACAACAACAAAACAATAGCAACAACAACAACACAACAACAACAGCAGCAATAATAATCAAAAGGAAATTCACAAAAAGAGAGAAGGAAATAAACCCCAAGAAAAATGAGTAATTCCCAATATAATTGCTTACCGCCTGCTGACTGATACCCAGCTGACCAGCAATGACTCCCTCCCAGCCAATTTCTCTCAGTTTATACACTGAACACAATGTTCTGTGGTGTGGAATACCCCTCTGGCCAGTTTGGGTCAGCTGTCCCAGCTGCACTCCCTCCCAGATTTTTGTGTGCCTTCTTGCTGCCAGGGCATGAGATACTGAAAAATCCTTGACTTTGGGTGGCACTACTTAGCAAGAACCAAAACATCAGTATGTTAGCAACATCATTCTCACACTGAATCCAAAACACAGCACTGTATGAGCTACTAAGAAGAAAATTAACTATCCCAGATGAAACCAGGACGTGATCTTTATGTAAATAGGAAGGATTGCAATTGTTTTCTTAGAGCATCCCCAACATCCCTAGAGCATCTTAAACTGTCCAACATTATGTTGCTGTTTAAAGAGGTGCTACTGCTGTCTGCTGTGGCAGTGCTAGGGTTGTTCCCACCCATCTGTGCAGGAAGTTAACACTTTTGAGTTGTGTGGGAAGACTGGGAGAGGACAGGATTCTCTTTTAAGTGACAATGAAATTCTGAATTGATTTAAGAGAATTGTGGATCTTGACTCATATGTTTAATGGCTATGAGGAAGTAGGAAGTTAATGGAGATGGGTAGCAAAAGTACTTCTTATAGTGCTGAAAGTTATTTAAGATCACCCTGCAAAATGTTTAGCTGATCTAATTAAATTAGCTTTTAATTTGGTTTAAATGAATACGATTTCTGTGTATCTGGAGACAGTTTCATGAAAGGTAAGGTTGAAAAAGATGATCTAGTCCCTTTCTGGAAGATGTTGCCCAAGAGGCATATCAGATAGTTTAGTGCTGCTCCACCCTGAATGTTCATCCTTGATTCCTCTGTCATAAGAAACTGTTTTAAGTTAGTGCCTTGAGAATTTTGGTTCAAGCTGTGCCAAAGGTTTGATGCATCACTGTACACAGAATTAATGCTGAAAGAAGGAAACATGTCTCCTCACATAGGGTATTCATCAAATTTTGCTGAAATATGGTCTGGTCCTTTTCTTACAGGTCTATATATAGGCTAAAAGTGGATCCTGCTTATAAGGGCTGTGAACCTGTAAGAATTTCCTAGTGGCCTTTCTTCTGCCTTTTCATGTAGGTAAAAATCTGCCCCCAGAATGAAACTGGAATTTTCCAGTACACCAAGAGCACTTTGAAGTAAGAGACTTTCAGTTTTGGACATTTCTGCAACATCAAAGGGCTTTATGGTATCCAAGCCCCTGCTTTGTAGGGGAGATGATCAGCACATCAGTGAAACTGCTTCTCATGGCTACAGGGCATATAGAGCTGTACAGGTGTTTGAGGATGGAATTCTTTGGACAATGGAGACTGGGATATGGGAGAACAGAGGTAGGGCACTCAGGAGAAAATTCTCCTTTGTAGCAAAGTCATTAAGGATTTCAAAGGGCTTTAAAGGTGTAAGTGCATTTTCAAAACCATTCCTAGTTTGTTATATTCAGAAAAAAAAAAGAAAAATATTTGTGGATTGCTTAATGACAAGAAGTTGTTAGAAAAGTTAAGAAGGATGTTAAAATATTACCTTGTGTCACATCAGTCACATGCCTTTATCACGTGTATGAATGATAAATATGGAATGGATATAGATTCTCCATTCTGCTTGCAGAAACCACTTCCATTTTTTGTGCCTCAGTTTTTAAAACTGAAGTTATAAGAAAAAGGTAAAATTTAGGCAAAAGTATCCCTCTTTTTTTCCCCTGGTCATGTATGGTGAAAATAAAGGAGATATAAGAGAACAGACGTAAGGGCCAAATATTTTTCCATATTTTAATTGGTAAAAAAAACTTTGCCAAAGACAAATTATGTATTAACGTAGTCCCTTTTTGCTCTTGGTTTTGGTGCCAGTTATAATAAAAAATAAAAATGAGAAGAATTTTAGTGTTCAATTGGTCAGTTCAAAGCCAATATATGAGATAATACTGAAACTGTATTAAACTTGTTAAATGAAAGTTATGCTGCAATTTAAGTGCCTTTTGCTACAGAGGAAAATGGTCCTATTATAGTCTGGTTTTACGTAGATAATGGATACAATTCATTTGATGAGGCTTTGTAATTTTGTTTTGGTGTATAAAATACCATTTCATATATGCCTTTTGGCATTTTTCATGCAAATTACTTTTTCATCAAATGCAGTTTTTGTAGTACTAGCTCTGATTTTCAAAAGATTATCATTCAAAGTAAATTGATGCATAAGTATTGAATTTGTGCAATGAAAATGTGTTCCAAGAAAAGAGAGGAAGTGGTTTAAGAGTCTGCTGAGATGCTTATTGTGCTTATGACTGTTGTAATGACAATAGATGCCAGTGTTGACCCTCTGTTACTAATCTAATTGCTCATAGGGATATAAATTTTCCCTTTGAAAGCAATAAAGACAATGTTTTTTTATCAATCAGTGGTGAACGTTGAGACATCCATTGCATTTTGTCCATAATGTAAAACATTGTCTCATAAAGATAATTAAAAATTGGTTAAATTCCACATGGCAGTAATTTGTTTCTTGTGAGCTGGGATCAGAAATGGGCATCAGGCTTTTATTTTCTGCACAGTCAGAGGATGACTCTAAAGTCCCTGCTGGCTGGCACTCAGGCTGTTTTGTGCATAGCTGCTGCAAAATGCAAGTCATTGTTTTGTGAATCATGTACTAAGAATTAGTTATTTAAATAAGTAGAATATGAGTCTTAAATGAGGCTTAAATCAGGTCTGTTTCTATGCATGGGGCAATCTCTGGATTGAAGATAATTTCTAGTAAATAACACTCAGAGGCATGTATTTTTTCCTTTGAATTATATAGGTAATTTGTATTTATCATCTCCTATCATGTACAATTTCAATCACAGTATTAACCACTGCTCCTATGAGGAAATTCATAAGGGTGCATGGTTTTGCCTGTACTGTGAAGTTTTTAGTACTGTGAATAAAGGCAGATCTTGACCTGCACTGAGCTCATTACAGGACTGTAGCTGTAAAGACTGCATTAAAAAACCCTGGAAAGTAAGAAAACAAAAGTCTTATGATTCCTATGAGGAAATGATATTTTGTCTCTTGCTAAAGACAGAGCTAATTAGTTACATGTCTTAAGTGACTCTAAAGATGCTTGGGCTGTACTCTTTCTCCATAAGCATTGATATGATTACAGTTAAGTGGTAATTAAAGGTAATTTGATCTCTGCTGATGCATACACTTCTATATAAAATATATGTATATATATATATGTATACTGTGCTCTACTGACAGTGATGGAAATCCCTAGGGATGTGAAAACTTGTTACACAGAATTCCAAGCAGAATTAGAGACATAAGTTCAGTTTCCTCTTCATGAAATATTTTTTTGCAAAGTAAATACTGGAAAATGAATGGAAATACATTGAGATTGCTGGAAAATATGAGGACCATGCCACAAGAAGTAAATTTCTCTTGTTCTTCCCCCAAGGAAAAACCTCGTAGTAATTGAAATAGACAGAATGAATATAAATTCCTCAGCCCTCCTATTCCGTCTAGAAATGCCATGGCCTGTGTCACTGCCAGGTCAAAATTTATTAAATGATAACAAAATAAAGATAGATTAAGGCTTTTTAATTTCAGATGTAATTACAGAAAAATGTATTTGTGTATTTATGCTATATACTGTGATGCACGAATTACTATATGAAATTTTATGAGTTTTCATAGGCTAAAAGTAAATATCACAGTGGTCTCAGCTGAAAATGCATGATTTTAGGACTGCTTTCTTTTTAATTTTAACTGCAACTCTGAATATTATGTGTCTATAATTTATTTCAGGATAATTAGAAATATTATTGTTGGGAGTATGTTTTCTTTCTTTTTTTTTGCCTAATCAGCCTGAGAAAGGTGGACCTGGCACAGTTCTGGCTGTAGTTGCTTATGTTGTGGATGAGATATACAAAATACTGGGGTAGATCCAGAGGTGTGGGGATGGTGTAGAGGTCTTTGGAGAACCAGTGTTGAAGCTGGAAGGGGTTGTATGTCTGAAGAAAAAAAGACAGTGGAAAATCAAACCTTGTCTTTTCTGGGACTGGTGAAAAAATCAGTCAGCTCCTAAGTTACTGATACAAACTTTCAGTGATAACTCCAGTTTCATACAGCTTTGTCTGGGACCCTGATGCTTCTGGTGCTGTTTCTTCAGTTTTAAGGAGTTGTCGTATTTTTTCCTCCAGTTAGGTACATTGACAGAAGACTGAGAAAATGTAGTAATATAATTTCCACGTTCAGCTAAAATTTCAGTACTTAGTAGAACAGCCCTCACAAAAGTATTTCTTTAGTTTTATTAATGCATGTTTACAATGTCTGTCAGGTCTGTTACCTGAGCCTACATTTAAAGCAGTTTCTATTGCTCTTGTAGAGTTTTCCAAAACTTCTTTGTTTAACAGCACAATGAAGGAAAAGCAATTACTTTGAGCTGCATCTATACCAATTCAAACATAAAACCCCCAAAATAAAATTTATATTTGCCTTTTCAGTAGTGTTTATGTTGACCATGTTTTTCTAATCTTTTGAATTACGAATGAAGTGGAACATCTTTTGCAGTATTGACCTTTCAGCTGAGCTTGGCAGCCTGTAGTGACTTACTCAGTGTCATTTTGGCATCAGTTGGCATTTCTATGGAAAATGTCATTACCAGTGGCTCTCTTCCCTTAGAGAGATGCCTAGAGGGGAATGCAGGCCTGCATTATAACTTAAAGAAATTACAGTGATCAATACAGAGTTCTGGTATCAGTGTGTAGTAGCGAATATTGTATATGGTCCAGATTTGTTTTCCTTGGAGAAAGCTTAAAGCAGGTTCCATTATTAAAGGAAAGGTCTTGATTGCTTTTTGGGCAATGTGTGCTACTTATGTATAGCCAGTTCTGCGGAATATTAATAAACTGCACCTCCTGCTTGTGGGTGTTCCAGAACTGCTGATATGATTGTTTCTGAAATTAAACAGTACTTTTGAGACCTGCAGTTTACAGATCTTCATTTTGAATTTTAACTTTTGTGACATTTCTCTGTTTGAGTTGGGAGAAGGATTTTTATATATACCTCATGGGGGAAAAAATGTAGTGTAAAATTATGAAGGAAGGAATGGGAATTGGTTTCATATGCCCCTGCTTGTATGGAAAAACTTTTCAAAAAATGTCAGCAGAGGCATGAGATTTATTCTGATGTTAGTATGGTAAGAGTATCTTCTTTTTGCCTTGTGTTTTTTTTCAAGGACACCATTGAAGTGCTGAAAAGCAGTCAGCTCACAGTCATTTTGTTCCACTGGGGTTTTTTTAATTTGTTTTTTTTTCCCCCTTTCCATAGACTTTACAAAAGTTTAGAAATGTAAAAGCAGAGTAAGCGGGGAAAGTTTTGTTTCAAATTCATAGCAGAGTAAGGAAAAAAAATTAAAAATGGTTCTCAAAATGGTAGGTAATAAAAGGCATACAGGTCGACTTTGTGTTCTGGCACATTCTGAATACAGCTGTAACTGAATTTTTGTAGTGTTGGTCAGAAAAGATGCAACTGGGGAAGAGGATGTGCAGTCCCATGTTCAAGGACTCAGATGTGTTTGCTGGTCTTCCATGGACCTTTCTGTGATCTTGGACAACTCATGATCTTCCTAGATAGGGAAAAAACCCTGTGTGAAACAGAAGCTGCTGTTCACGTCTAAGAGGAGTTGGCATCCTGTGACAAGGAAAACTACAGGAATGTGAGTTATTACACTTTCATGTTTATTCTTAGCAGAACCCAAATTGTGCAAAACAATTACAGAGTTGAGAACAGAAAAGTGGTGGCATTCAGGATTTGATAAACATGGACATCAACTCGTATTCAGAATATAAGCTGTTTGGGGGAAGGGAGTTTTGGCAGCTCTTAGAACCTAGCACAGTGGAGACATAACAGCAGATCAGGACCACTCATCAATGCTCCAGTAAAATCTGGAAGCATAGTTTAAAATTCAGCCAGATATATGATATCAATTAAGCAGAATATAAACAAAATTAAAGAAACAGGAGTGCCAAAGTAGGAAGATTAACCATATCCACAGATACCGTGGTGGTCTGGTGACATTCTTGATTCATAACTTTTAGACTTGATTTTTTTTTTAATGGACAGAAAGAAAAAATAGAGTAGTTAATGAAAGATTCAGAAAGGAAGTGGAGAAAGAGAACTGGAGCAAAAAATTAAAGAGCTCTTGGGTTAGAATTAGATTAATGTTACTCTGGTCTATTTCTGTCCTAATGCTGCATTTGTGCATTGTAATAGGATGTACCCAGGAAGCACCAAACGTGACCAGAAACACAGTCTTCATTTTGTTGGTTTAAATTGAGAACAAGCATGTTGTTAACAAGAGAAGGTACCTTTTGAGGTTCTTTCTGTTTATGAGTACAGTGTGATAAATGAAATACCCCTAAATCTCAGCGTCAATCTTTGCTATTTTATTTCAATATACTCAGTGATAAAAGAGTTTACTTTTATCCTCTCAAAGATTTCATGTGATTTACTAAAGAATCTTGAATGAAGTTGCAATACTTGCCAAGATTTCATTTCCATTGGAAACAACAGTCATCCTAAACAACATGTATTATTGTTGGATATACTGGTTTGGATAGGAATGGACTTGAGTCATCATGTCTGTAACTCAGTGAGAACTGAAGACAAATACTAATTTTATTTGTGTCTTTGAATGCATGTAAAGTAATAAAATTTAGTTTACTGTGTTTGTTCAGAACAATGATAAGCAAGTTCACTTCTAAAATCAAGAATACTGTCACCTTGAATATTGTGTGCAGTTTTGGGCACCACAATATGAGAAAGGTATTAAACTGTTAGTGTTCAAAGGAGGGCAGTGAAGATGGTGAAGGGACTTGAAGATGGTTGTGTGAGGAGCGACTGAGGTCTCTTGGTCTGTTCAGCCTGGAGGAGATTGAGGGGAGACCTCATTGCAGTGTACAATTTCCTTGTGAGGGGAAGAAGAGGGACAGGCACTGATCTCTTCTCTGTGGTGCACAGTGACAGGACCCAAGGGAAAGGTCTGAGGTTCTGTCAGGGGAGGTGTAGGTTGGATAGTAGAAAAAGGTTCTTCCCCCAGAGGGTGATTGGGCTCTGGAAGAGGCTCCCCAGGGAAGTAGTCACAGCAGCAAGCCTGACAGAGTTCAAGAAGCATTTGGACAATGCTCTCAGTCACATGATGTAACTCTTGGGACTGGTCCTGTGCAAGGCTGGGAGTTGGATTTTGATGTTTCTTTTGGGTCCCGTCCAACTCAGAATATTCTGTGAGTCTGTGAATACAGATGAAAGCAGTATATCCCTTCAGTAGTGGTGTCTGTGTACCATTTCCATGTCAAAAGTAATTTTAAGTAAGTTTGTAATTTCTCATTTTCAGTCTAGTTTTGCTACAGTTATCTGTTTCCATTGCTGGTAACTCTCCCTTCTTTCTTTGTATAGTTTCTCAACCAAGTACAGTAACTTTTCAGCAGTACTTCCCAGTACTGCTGTTCAAAGTAGTAGTAGTAGTAGTAGTAGTAGTAGTAGTACTGTTCAAAGATGAACTCTGAGGCACAGGTTTTGCTTTTAGACCTGATGAAGCTGTCTGTTGCATTGTTTGCCAAATACTTTCTATTCTAAATGTTTACTTTTGTCTGCCTTTGCTATATGGAACTTAAAATGTCCATGCCAGTTGTCATCCTGGAACAGCTCTTTCAAAGCTAAGGAAAACATATATATTACTTTGCTTATGTTTTAATAAATTACCTATTTTATTTAATAACTTAAATACTTTTTTCAGCTGCATTTGCTATTGTTGTTAGAAAAGAAATTAGGTAGGAGAGGAGGAGGATTTATATGATGGATGAGTGTCTATTGATCTGTGCCTAATTTGCTTTAGGAATGTAGCATGGCTATAATTTTCTATCTAACAGGTCCTCAGAATTTCCTCCCCATTTTCTGCTGGATGTTGGACTACTGCATATTGGACCAAGCTGAAATATCTTAAACAGGAATATGGAATTTTTCCCTTTTATACCATCAATGCCTCAACAGTCTACAGGTGATTCCTGTGTCAGGGAGACAGAAAACAAACTGTGGGAAACTGTAGAGGATTGAAGAAAGCTGAAAAAGAAGAGTATTGCAGTTGGGACTAGCTATTTTTCAGTGAAAACAGAGGAAAGGACAACCTGGACAAGGAGATTGTCCCAATCTTGTAGAGAGCCATTAGTGTTTGGGGAAAGATGTAACATAACTATTAAATTTGACAGGGGGATATTTTGAGCCTGGTAAGACTGGCAGACTGAGATGTGTGGCAGGGGATAGGAAAGTCTGTTCTTAGTTTGTCAGCTCAGGTGGCAGAGATCTGTGTGATGGGTTTAAATGCTGCAACCTGGGTGGAGGCCATGTGAGTGTCAGTACAGGAATTCCTGCTTTCTTAGCTTTTGGGAGAATGAACTACATACAAAATAGTAAAGAAAGTGTTACTGTGAGTACACTGATGTACACTTGTAAGGTTAGGTAGGAAATGTCAGATTTCAGTTTTTCTTGGCATCCTCAGTAAATACCATATGTGTGGTGATATAGTTCTAAATCACATTCAGAAGTTTTTATGTATAATATTTTAATATTTTAATATTTTTAATAACCTAACTACTGTATTTGCTGTATTGTCTATTTCCAACTCTTGTCTTTCCACCCCGTGGTTGTGTATCCAGGACTGACCTTCAATTAAAAATCTGAATCATGAAGTTCATTCTAGCTTCTAAAAAAACTTGGCTTATCTTGGCCCATCAGAAGTATATGCCATAAACTTCCTGCTTGGGCCCTGTTGTTCCTCTGACTCCTTACCAGAAGACTGTTTTTTAATTCTTATAATTGATTTTGTGTCATTTTGTATGAACTGATTCGAAAGTTGGCCTAGACCTTTTTAAGTTCTATATAATGTGTAAATTTTCTGGAGAGGTGTATTTTCATTTTACACTGCTTTTGTGAAGGGGTTTTTTCTTGGTGCTAAAAGTAGAGCTCTTATCTGAGGATTGTAAAGCTGAGATCTCCAGATGGAACGCATCTGCTTTTTGTGTACTTACAATCATTTGTAGATTTAATTTGAAAATGAATGTTTGCTCCTTCATATCTTTCTTAGTAGCGTTGGCTCTGTTTTATGATGTAGAAAAGTATGACTTCAGTTTTTTTGTAAGGTAGCCTGCTCTGGTCATGGCCATATATATTCATTGTAGGAGTAGTTGTCTTACTGTATGCCAGCATCTGTTTGGTAGGACCAATCTGAAAAAGGTCATTGACCAGAAAGCAGTGGAATTAAACTACCCTGGTTGGCTTTGTACTGCAGAATAATTGATATAAAAAGAAATTGTAAAGCTTGAAGTCTTTAAACTCTCACATGCCCAGAGGGAGTGTGCTGCAGCACAGTTTTAAGGAGACTTGTACATGTAGCACCTATGTAAGGAGAACAGCAGCAGGAAAGGAATGAGGTTGATGCAGAAACAGACACAAGGTTAGCCCATGGGAACACAGGAGAAGTATTTTGCAGTTTTCACTGTGGTTGTCTTCATCTTGGTAGTTTTGTGAGAGCTGGCCATTCTTCCCCTTCACCCTCTTCATCTCCTTGTCACAGAAGCCCCACGCTAGTGCAGGCAGCACGCTGCTGATGTCCCCGTTGTGATGTGTCAGACCAGCTCTGATTTGCACAGTGTCATGGGATACACTGTGTTTTCTGTGTGGATGGCCTTATCAAAACTATCTCTGAATTGTTGTGTGGAGCTGCAGCAATGTCTGAGAAGGGGCTGGTATGGCATAGACATCAGCTGTGCTCAGACTGAGCAGACTTGGGGAAGTGTGAAGCTTGAGGTTCATTTTTCCTGGCCAGGAGGAACTTAGTGTAGTTTAGGGTATCCGGAGATCGGAGGCAGGATGGGAGGGCAGAGGCAGAGCAAGCATAACAGTCACTCTGACATCTTGAACTGCTTTCATACCACGTCCTGTGCAAAGCACACACTGTGGCAGCAGTCCTCAGTAAATGAAATCTGGCTGTAGGGTTTAAGTAAAAAACATTTTTAACTGCACCATACAAGAACATGTTATTAAAGTATCCAACAGTGCCTTATTTTCACAAATGTGTTCAGCTTTAAATTTTGGAAGAAGAATGAATGTTCTGTGCTGCCAGCTTTTTCTTCTGTTTGTTTCTTCCATAAATTTGAAACGATAGTGGGGACTTCATGCAGCCAAGCACTGCTGGTGAATAGATACTGGAAAAAAGAAAGAAGCCACAGTAGTATGGAGGAAATCATGTGGCTACAGCTATCTGTAGGAAACATAAACATCCTTTTTCCCACTTCCCCACAAAAATGTTTTTGTATCTGGAAAAAATATGGCACTAAGGCAGATAGAATACTGAAAGGAATTAATATCTATACGCAAAATACATTGCCTCATGTAAACACATCATTTAACAAGCCATTTCACCTGAGAGGAAAAGTCTGTCATTGCAGTTGAATTTGGAAATTTAAAAAAGTCAGTGGAAGGGAATATAAAAATATGGTTGAAAATTAAATTTCAGGTAAATTTCTTGCAATACTGTGTCTAAAATTACTGACAGAAATGTGTATGGCTGAGCTGAGAACTGCCCCTGGTTATGAACTATTTTGTTTTCTAGATTTTTGTATCTGTGCATTCTTTCTTTTAATGAATTATTTTGTTTGCCATCCACAATCATTATTGTCTTAAAATGTGTTTATTTTGTATTTTTCCAATTGAGTTTAGGAGTAGAGATGCAAAGAGACTTTTCCAAAATCAGAAGTTGAGGTATGGAAGGCATGTGATTTAAGCTTACCCTATGAAAGACTTGTGCAGAAGATAAAGATGCGCGTTAAAAATGTGCATTGTTGTAGCTGTTGCCAGCTTCAGATCAATAACAAGAGTTTGTCTCTCCAAGTGGAGCATATTTTCCAGTAGAATAGAATTCTGAATGGATTTTTGATGAAAGACTAAGCAGAAGTCATTAATATTATTCACTCAGAACAAAAGAATTTTACTAATGGCAATTCTGACTCCATTTTTCTCTTGATTCCAAACAGAGACCATCATTCTGAACACATATTGCACTGGACTGCCCAACAAAATGCAGAACAAATTCTCCATGGCTATGTTTTCAACAAAAACTTCTAATTTATTTAAAAATTCAAAACATTTTGTTTTCTATTTATTAAATGAAAGACTAGGACATCTCGGTGTCCTGAAGCAAGGTGATGGGAAACTCAGAAATCATATGGAAAAAGACAGGGATGTCCGATTAAAACCAGGATATACACTATCTTTGATTTTTCCAGTGAGTGACATAGAAGAGGTTTCTGCATCTTATTTTCTGCATCTGAATCTTAAATACTGGCAGACAATATTTGGCATAATTTGACTGAAACACTGTATTTTTTCTTTCATAATTAGCAAAGGTGTGAAAACCTTTTGTCATCTTCTGTTTAGATTTGAATCAAGACAAATAATGCATATTTCAGTATGTAACAAGTTATATATAACAGTATATTACAGAGGAAAATTGTTCTGTTCCAAATTATTTGTTCCCATGGACGGAGAGTGTATGAATAGATTTGTTCCATACCAATGAGTAAATTACTTTTTTTGGCAGAGTACAATCTGCAATTCAGAGTGCAATAAACTAAGCTGTACTGTGGATAGCAGATCTTGTAAAAGAAGGAAACTTGGATTTTAGTTCTAGACTGAAATTTGCTTAATGTTCTGCTCTTCTATTTATACCTATTTGATTTTTAAGTTCTGCTAACTTTAGCCTATTTTGCAAGCTCTTCCCAGCTCCAAACAAACCCATTTTTAACTCTGGAATACCTATAATGGTTTAATTGGTAATCAGTACAAATAAGCTATTGTATCTGTGACTGAGTTGTCTCGAGGCTTGCATGAAATGGACCTGTTAATAAAGAGATTTCCTTTTCATAAATAAGATTATTTTGTAATGAATTACTGAAAGCAGTAAACTTCAATTCAGCATAGTCTGTAAAAGAAGTCAAGTAGTGTTAAACTGAGTAAAAAAATATGTGCTAAACTGTAATTTTAGCAATATCTTTGCGTTGCACAAGTAAACATCCGTGCTTTTGACTAAAATACAGATCTTGAAAAGGAGAAAGCAACTAGGCTATTGTCTCCTCAAAGAATAATAATGCAGATACCAATTATGCTGTTTTACATTACTTGGGAATAGTTACTTAGTGAGCGCTGAGACCCTGTAATATTTTCTGCTATTTATGGATCCTGCCATATTCCTACATGAGATTGTGTATGGCAGAGAATTTCTCATGTGTTTGCTGTTAAACATAATTCTGATTTGGTAGAACTGGACCCTTACGGATTAGTTGTGTTGTCCTTATTGATGGAAAGATAATGAGTATCTACACTGGAAGAAAATTGTTGTTGTTGGTTTTTTATAGAACATAGAGCATGTTTATTTTTAAACATTCCTTTCTTTTGTGGCTAGAATACAGGGAACGAGTGGTGAATAAAAGCATATCATTAATTTGACTCTCCAGCAGAATACATTAGAATTTAATGGACAGAAAATCCATGAGGAATGTCAGAATTCTTACATTGTTTGGAAGTAATTTTACACCAGATATAACAACAGAAGTTCACTGCTTTTCAAATGAAAGCAAAATAGCAAAGACTGATAGACTTGAGCAGAAAGTAGAAACAAGCCAAATTTTATGTAACAAAAGTGATTAAGTTGGACAATATGCAAGTTCACCTAGATTTCTACATATGAACAAAATCCAAACAACAAATCTGCTTGCATAACTTGTATCTGTACATGTATAAAATTAAGCTGGGATAAAGATAATGATTTTGCAGTTAAGATGCAGATAGAAGCAGGCCTTCAAAGAAAAATCTAATTGAAGTTTATGAAAGCAAATTTTAATATTTTGTCTCAAGATGAGATAGAGAATGTATCATTCAGAGTCATTATACATGTGTACAGACTTAAAATACGTAGTTATTTTCTTTGGTTTACTTATGTATGTTTTCTTGTTTAAGGATTTTTGAAAACTTTCTAAGATTAAGGAGTTCTGTCCTTGAAGTGACTCTAAGCTTGTTAAAAGCTGAGTCCCAGAAACTGGAGACTCACTTCTCTAGACTTGGTCTGGACAAAATGGTAATTATTTATTCTCTGTTTTAAGATCTTTAACAGTTTCACATCTGACAATTTGTTGTCCTTTTTGAAAGTGACTAACAACAATATAAAACTTTAATTTCAAAAATAAGACCTTTTATTTTAAAAAAAAAATCTAGCAAAGTTCATGAGCATTTAACACACACTTTTTAGAGTTTTGTCATGTAATTAGACTTTAAATGCAGGTAGTCTGATATATGATATCTCCATCTGCCTCTGTATCATTATGATGCTATCCAAATACTGTTCAGAAAAGCTTCTGGGTCTGTAAATGTTCTGATATTGAACTGATGGGCATTTTGCTGAAGCTGTACCCTGGTGTAGACAAGAACAGAAGGTTCATGGGCCAGAGAAGGGTCTCCTGAGGGAGCAGGGCTCTCTGGCTGAGTCCTGTGGTTATCACACACTAAGGACTGGGTGTCTCAGTTCTGTCTGCTGCTCCAAAGGCTGTTTGTATGTTTAATGATGGTGAAATAATGAGATTAAACTCATTATTAGCTTTACAACCAACATGAGATTAACATGACTTGTGCTCTGATACTAATTTTTTACCTCAGTTTGATTTTTAGCTGTAGAAATTTCTAACATCTTAAAAAAATCCCTGTGGGTAGCATTAGTCAAGTACTGTGCACTACTGGATGTTAATATCCTAGGATTTAAATATAAGCTTGCAGAAGCTGAGTCTGACATATTTTGAATGTCTACACAGAGCATATTATAGCTGCATCTTCATCTTGCAGAGAGATGGTTTAAAATTGTTGAAAGTAAGTGAAATGTGTAGTTACTTCTGGGGCTGTAGAATAGCATCCATGTATGCAAGATTAGGCACTTCCCGCCCCCGGGGTTTGCAGTTTTGTATTACAGATTATCATTATTGCGTACACTTTTCTGATGAGATTGAGAAATTTCTTTAGCTGTAGTGTAAAGCTGCCAAAATATATTTACCACAGACCTTAAGGCAAATATAATTCTTCCAGAGGCAGCCTCAGGCTTTGGAGGTTTTCATGCTGAAAGCAGGCTTAGACTTCCCATGAGATCCTCAAAGAGATAAAGAGACTAAAAGCTCTTCAAAGCTAGGCCTTAGGCCCTGACATAATTTAATTCTCTGGCAATGGTTTATGAATGTAAAAGAATGAATAAATATTTACAAAAATGCAATTTAAATAGAAACTTACCCAACTAGACTTGGAAATAACTTTCTGATATCACCTATTCTTTTGAATTCAACATAATAACATGTTCACATAACTTTAATTTAGACATCAGATGACCGGGAAAGGACACGGTATTTTCTCTCTCTATATGCAAAATTTCAGTGAGGTTAACTTGCTTTTTTCATGCTGAATAGTTACTACTGATAACTGAACAGACATTGAAATTAATTTGCATAACAAGTAACCACACTGTTATTCTAACTCTATTCTGCACATTAACCCAATTGCTTACTAATTGTAATTTAGTATGAGGTCCTAAATGAAAGAACTGCTCTGTGTTCTAACCTCCTCCCACTTTTTCCTTTCTTATTTTTTAGGCTAGATTAACACTAACATTTATTTAACAGATAGCAAGGTGTTCTAGAAAAATCCCCCAATCTTCAACGCTGTGAATAGAGCATTATAAATTAAGAGTTAATTTATACTGGAAATGACTTAACAGAAATATCACTGAAAAAGAGCCAGGAAAAATCCTGTTGAGAAGCTCTATGGTATCAGCATTAAAACTGTAGGGCTGGGAGTCAAGAAGTCTTGATTGATTGCAGGCTTCCTTTCTTACTGTGGAGACGCTGCTTTGCCTCATGGCTCCCTGTTCTCCACCTTGTGAAACAGAATGATGGAATTATCACATAACTTCAGGTACGTAGCAAGGAGCAGCCCAGCCCAGTAGCTGTTTATCCTCTTCACAGAATTCCAGATGTTCAAAGGAGACTTAAGACAGTTTGCTCCCCAAACCAAGTCTGCTGCACCTCTCAAACCTCTGTTCATGCCGTGATTGTCAATTGGCCGTGAATCAGCAGCATGATCAGCAGCAGGTTTTTTGGTCGGGCTTTCTTATCCATGGCTGTTCTTACTTAAGCCTGACTCCAGCCTAGTCCTCAAATGCCTGAGGATAGGGAGAGAACTTGGCTTGCTCTGTGTCTGTATATTCAATCAAAGGCTATATTCTTCTATTAAAAAAATTCTTTAAAACTTATCCACAGGAAACTGTAGGAGTTAAAAGTATTTATTGCTCTTTAATGTTATTAACAGCAACAAGTGGTCAAATCCAAAGATGGTATTTCTGGATAATTTGTAGTGTACAAAACATTGCTATATTATTTCTTTTGCCTTTCTCCTCTCAGGAGGTGATTACACATGTGTGGGGTTTCACATAGTGCAGGCATTAGCCTTCTTTGATTTGTAGAATTGTAATTCAGTGTGCTTTTTTAAGTGGTAATCTAGATATACTCTGTTATATGAAGAGCATTGTAGGGCTAAATTTTTATTATTTATTTATAGGAACTATTTTTCCTACAGTAAAATATGAGAACTGACATTTTAATAAGTATTATGAATGTTCTTAATAGATTGAGAAGTATTTTCACCTAGAAGTATCAGTATTGAGATAACTCCCAAGTTTAAATTCCACTGTTATCATTGGAATTGCTTGTTTTCAAGAGTAACCAGGTCACAGGAGTGACTAAAGAATAGCTAAAGCAAGAAACCAGCAGAAAAACTTGTTTGAAGAAAACAATTCAGACTAGAAGTAAGGTGATGCTCTAATGCAAAAGCAAATTAAGTAACTGATAAAGCATAACTGCTTTATTTAATTTTTCTTACTTTTTTGTGAATGATGGATCAAAATTAAGCCAATTTAAAAATAAGACATTCTTTTGCTAAAATCTTCACTCTTTATTTGGAAAGTGCTAGATCAGCTTTTATTTGATCCATGCAAAAGAGATTTCCCTGGGGGTAAAAAACTTTTAAGCTGAAATTTTTCAGCTAAACTATGGACCATGACTAAAGTAAAAGATAAGTTTGATGTAACTTGTTTTAAAAGACTAAAAGATCAGATCATAAATAATTTTAATCTGGTTCAGTTATCTAATTAAATCCTTTAAAAAGATGATCTGCATTTCTTTGAATATAAAAATATGTTAGTAAATGCAAGTTGACATTTCTAAATTAGGCACCTGCCACTTCATCAATGATATAAGCAGAAAAGTATTTTTCAGGGAATGATGGAAGATGTTTTTATCATCTTGTCACTGTTGTCATGGAAACTTGTGTATATCATTGTTAAACAGACGGTACGTAAGGATCTAACATTCCTGTGACTTATTATTGCCAGCTATTGTATTTTTAGTGTATTTTCTTCAACACTGTAGTCAATGCCTAAGAAGTTGTAAGTTGCTCTCCTCACTTACAGCCATGAATACAATTATAGGATTAGGCTGTCCAGAGACCCCAGAGTACAGGGTTCTCTGTTAAAAGATTCTTTTCAATACAGGGTTATTAACAGTTTTATTTCCTAATCCATTGCAGCCTATTATAACCACTTAAAAATTAATATTCACTCTATTCAAGTAGACTATTTTGACAGCAGCTTCTTTGTAAAGAATGAGCTTATCCATCAGTCTTTATAAACTCTCTCTCTTGAAAACTGTGGCTCTGTTCTGAATGTGGATTTTATATATTAAGTGCTTTGTTTTCTAATACAGTGCTAAATTCATAGCAGAGCTCTTGTGTATCATTGTCTTAACCTATCATGCATGGAACAATAGGCTGAAAGAGAAGCTTGACTGTGACAATGCAGATTTAAGCACTCCTGGACACAAAGTGTGGGTAACTTGTTTTCTTGTTAAAATCTTATGATGAGCACAATTCACAAAGTAGAAAAAAAAGGTAACTTTTTTTTCCCTCCAAATGAGATTTAAGAACTGGTAATTTTAAGCACAATAAAAGTGCTGTATGTTTTGCATAAGTAAAGTTTTATTTTTGTCTTTTAGTTCCTGCAGTTACTTCAAAACATACCTTCTGCATCAACTATTTATGACTCAAAATTACTTCTCTTTTAAAAATGAAGTTACTTAAATACATTTTTCATTATTGAACAAGTGACTTCCATTACTTCAAAAGTATTCACTAAAGTTCTTTTCTCATCCTGACCTCTTTGGTTTGATCTTTTGGGGAGTTTTCTGAAGACTATTCCGAAATTTTAAAGCTATTATTTTAAATAACTGTCAATGAAGAACGTAGGTTTTTTTCTAGAGTTAGCTGTCTGTAGCAATTTGATGCAAATTTAACTTATCTGAGAATCAGAGTAACATGAAATGTTCCAGAATAGTAAAGTTTTAAAGGTTTTTTTGAAGATGTATGTTACTTACGGTATTGGTATTCTGTCCAGAGAGTTACAGTATCAGGACTGCTAAAATGCAAGTACAAGACTATATAGAAGAAAAAACTCAAATAGAAGTAAAATAAACCACTGTGGCTTTAGTTTCTAGAAAAATAGATTCATTAAGTAAGTGAGGGTTATAGATTGAAAATTAAATTTATAGGAAATGTGCAATTTTCTCTTCCTGCGCCAGGAGATTCTGTCAGTTCAGGCAGTTGAATTCAAAGTAATGCCACAAGAAAAATTCCTGGCAAGCAAACATGCCCAATCTATATGGCTAGGAACTAAGAATCTGTATATAAGATAAATGCATATTTTCTATTATTTCAGGTTACAGTAAGATGTATATGAATGTACAGTCACTGAAAGGAAAAAAGAGATATCCTTAGCTTTTTAGCATTTATTGAGGCAAAATGAAACTTGTTTATTACTGGCTTCATGTTGCTGTTACGTCCGAGACGCATAAAGAAAATGACACAGAGTCCAGGCTCATGAACAAGTGGAAGTGCTTTAATAATTTTCTGACTACTTTTATAGGATAGATCGCAGAAGTGTGTTGAATGGCAATGGGTAATTGGTTCCTTGGCCATCCACCCTTTGAGAGGATTGGCCAAGTCCTGAGATACCTATTCCAAAATACTTTCAAAGTCGAAGCCGTAACAATCTCGCAAAACAGCTTGCAGGTGCAGGAAGTTTATGAAACTGTGACCTTGTTTAAAATAGTTTACATAGGAAAGACAGTCTTCTCACAGAATATTGAGAAAAGGCTGAAGAATTGCTCCGCTTCTAGCTTTTTAGCACCTACAGCTTCATACCTTTCATCTACAATCATTAATGATTTTAGCTGTGGTTTATAGTAAAATAAAATTTCCAAACTTCATATATTCCTGTCTCTTTCTTTCATAGGATTTAGTTTTGGATAAACTGAAAATTTTGTGAATGGAGAACTTTGATCTTTTATCCAAACTTTTCTGTATTAAGAGAAAAGCCGTAACTCCCTTTTCTGCTGAACGTCATTTTGCTTTTATGGATACCTCACACAGTAACCCAGTCAGATGATAATTTTGTTTTTCTAGTCATCCTGTAGAACAGTCTTATGAAATCTGAGCCACAAGTTGCAGAGCAGAGGGAAAGCTCGGATGTGTATTGCTCTCCACTGGTTACAGGGCACCAGCTGCAGGGCTCTTGGCCATTCAGCACACGGGAGCACTGGGGCTCCACATTTTGTAGGGAATAGGAAAAAATATCCTGACTATCGTTGCTGTAATGTGCTAGTAAGTGTTGGGAGTGCTAAAGAGCTCATCTGCTGTGCCCCAGAGCTGTTAGCTCTGCTGGACTGCCATACCTAGATGAACACTTGAGTAAGGGGAAAGGGGCTTTACGACAAGAAAGGGAAATGCCACAGCAGTCAGGTGGAGTGGATTAAACAGTTGCAGTGCAGTCAAATGTGGCATCTCAGCTCCCGATCCATCAGCTTGCAAAAGGAGCTGTAGGAGGGATAGATTTTTCAGGCTTCTGGTTAAACTGAAAATATTGAGGGGGGGGAAAAATAATTCCTTCATTGCTGAGGATTTAATTTCTTGACAAATGAAAACCTAGGAAAATATAGCTAGAACTGTGTATCCCACCTAGAAAATACTGTTTTGAGGCTTAAAAAGTATTGCATAAACATAGTAGGCAATTACAAATACTGGTAGAAAAATGAAGTGGAGGTTTTGGGGTTATTTTAATGGCTTATTTTGGTTTGTTTTAGTGTATTGTTCCTGATCACAGCTAAGGCTACATCTGCATGGCACAGTCTTGTACCCTGATAAATACTCTCCCTTCTGAAGGAGTTAATTTCTCAGGATAATGAGTTGTGTGGGAAAGAGTTTATTAACTCTGGTTACATGGCTTCTGGTATCTGGATTGGATTGGGTATTATTATGTGAAACTAGTTGTGTACCATACAGACATCTAAAATGCTCTGACATCAAAATCCAGTTGGGCTAGACAGTGTCTGAGAGTGTGAGTTTACAAAAAATGTCTGTGTTTCTGTATTTATTAGGCATTGAAAATTAATTAGGTTTTCTGGGATTCAGAAGTAAAATTCTAACATCTCATTTGTATTTGTCCTTAAAAATATCATTGTCACTCTCTGCTTTACCAAACCATTAAATAAAATAGTTTTTATTGAATGAAAATCCTAGCTTAGAGCCATGCGAGATTTGTAGTATTTGTGGTATTTGTAGGTTTTGAAGCACTGATGAGTACAGTGTTAATGATCTGACAGATACAAACTCTTGGATAAGTTTTTTCTCTAAATAGAGTCATCTCTTGAATTTCTCTAGTTAATGTGAATTGGTGTTTCGTGTTCAGGGAGGTTAAAATGGGCAGGCTGGGATTCCTCGCATTTTTCTGTTTGTGACTGTGGCGCTGATAGCCTAATTATGAACTTCCTTATGCAGGGCTTCTAGGAACTTCCAGTCAGAGTATTTCTAGAAATGAGAAGTAATTGAGTCTCAGCACTTAAAAATGCCTTGTCTGCTTTTTGAAAAGACACCACCATCTGTGCTGTGTCGAATTAATTGTAATTATTTCAGTGATGTCTGTGTCTGTCCAGTGAGAACAGAAAATAACATCTTAATTTCAGGAATGTCTGTGGGTTGATTTTTAACTAATTTGAAACAGGATAGCTAAAGCACTACCTTTACCTCTGCTCTCGTTAGGTTTCCAGTCCAGAATTGAAAGGAGTATGTTCGTAATGTATATACATCTCAGTATAATGCTGTGCAGATTTCCAGCTGAAATACCTTGGTCCTTAATTTGCAACCTGTGTTCAAGTACACCATGAGGAACACTGCATTAAATAAAAATCTCTGCATTTGAGATTGTGAGGTTTCTGGTATCTTTACAAACACAGGTTCTGCTGTTCTGTGAAGTGGTAGACAGTCCTTTCAGGCCAGCAGTACATAGAGGTATTGCATATATCAGAAGGCTTTTGAGGATTATGCCAAAAAAGTTCAGAAATATTGTTTGTTCAGGGACAGAACTGAGAATCATGGCTAAATTGTTGTGTATCAGGGCCAAAACAAGATGAAGACTTTTAACTTTCTGGGCTAACAATTCCCAAATGTATTTCTTGAAAGACTGATAAAGGGACAAGGAGATGGTGGGGCTTTGGCCAGATGTGGACTCAGCTGTGTGTGATCAAAGTGGGAAATGCGCAGCTGTGCACCTGAACTATTCACACGCTGGGCCAACTTGTACTCATGGGGATTTGGGCTCATTTACGCCCCACATTTCTTCCTCTTCTGCCTCCTCAGCAGATATGTGTTTACATCAAGTACTTGAGTAATGTTCTGTGACAAAAAATAGTACACTGACACATGAAATGATGGCTCTGAGTGTTGGGAGACCGAAATGTCTCCTTTCACAGCATAAGCAAAGGTTGTGTATTGCAGGTACAGTGCTTCTGTAAACAATCTAGGCTAAATTTGAACTAAGATGTGAAATGTCTGTGCAGGTGTGTGGAAGTAGAAGTGTGGAGCTATGCAGCAAATTCAAAAATTTGAATTAGTGCATGTTGTGTACTTCCCTGAAGAACCCATTTTTCTGCTTTGTACTCATTTTAAAATATCTATAAAGCAGTAAGAAATTCTATTTTTGCCATGCCCTGTGTGCATATAAATGTTGTGGATACACACTTGGCACTCTATTAAAGTGTTTTCTTAAAATTCCGTACAATTGGATTTTGCTTAATCTGTGCTGTTTCACGCCAGAACAAAACACTATGGATTATTCCATTATATAAAGTGGAAAATTATTCAGAAGTATCAGTTTGGTGGTTTTGGTAAAATTGCAGGTTTTGTAGGTGAAAAGTAATCTTTAGTACAACATAGTTTATAATTGTTTTGGGGACGTAAATCTCAGCATTTTAACTAGGTCTTTATTCAGATTAGATTTAGTATTTTTATAGTAATTTTAAAAATATTGGAAATGTACATAAACATTTGTAATGCCAAACATTCCTGCAGATTTTAGATTATTTATTGTCTCTTACAGATGTAGCTAAAGCTTCTTTCCCATGCCTGAAAGTGCTCAAGGCCACTTGAACAAGGCCAGGTTGGATGGGGCCCTGTGCAATCTGATCTAGTGGGTGGCACCTTTGCCCATGGCAGGGGGATTGGAAATGAATTATCTTTAAAGTCCCTTCTCACCCAAGCCTTTCTATGATTCTTCTTGACCTGCAGGCTGCAAATTGAATCATAGCGCCCTTCTAAACCATGCAACTCTTAAATGGTCCTAACAAATTCTTCCCTGAATTACATCTGGATATATTAAATTTTGAGGCTTGCTTTACTGCACAGTGAATGTTTTCTGATAGTATTCAGTGTTTTGAGGAGGGTGAAAAAAAGTGAGACAGGTTTCTGTGTCATATAGTGTCTTGCTGCATCTCTTATGTGAAAAGTGGAATTTTGGATAACTTGTGTATGGTTAGTTGACTCTCTGTTTTCCCTTACTCCCTTTGTGCATAGTACTGTATTTTTCTTTAATATGATGAGTTATAGCAGCTGTCTTGTAATCCTTGTATTATGGAAGTTACATGGGGCACAGGGTATTTGAATGCTTAGTTATGCCTGACCCAGATGTCTCGGTTGTGGAGACCAAAGTTCAGGAGGAAACACTCCGGGATGGGTGTCTCCTACGAAGGGAAAAAGGCCTCCCCTTTTCCTCCACCAATAAGACAAGTGGGTCACAGCAAGTGAAAATGGAAAAAAACCAACTGTTTATTAACACCAAACAAAACAGGGTAGAACACGGGGAAAAAAAAACCAAACCCAAACCTCAAAATACAACAAATTCCCGGAGAGGGAACAGACACTTGGGCTCGGACCAGCCGGGGCCACCCCCCGCAGGCCCCCCGGACTGGCGAGGAGGGAAGGGAGGCACGGAGGCAAGGGAAGGGAAAAAAGAACAAGAAAAACCAACAGAACCTTTTTCCAGCTAGGTGGAACACAACAGAATCCAAAAAAAGCAGCACAGCGCTCCCGGCGCACTCCCGCCCGAGCCCTTGGGCCCAGCAGGTCCCATGGCCCCGCCCTCCGGGCCCACCTTAAAGGCACCAAGCCCTTGGGCATGAAGCGGATGGTTAAGGAATAAAGCGGCCTCATAATGTCACCCCAGGACACCAGATCGTGCAAAACCGAGAAAAAAATGAATTGTATCAAAGCAGTTACAGATAGTAGAATAAAATAGAACGGAATGAGCAGAAGAGTTCAGTTGGAAGGGACTTCCAGTGACTATGTAGTGCAACTGTCTGATCACTTCAGAGCTGATCAAAAGTGATCTTGCAGATATTTATTATGCAGAAGCCATTGCAGGAAAACCAGAATTAATATATAAATTTTGGTCTGTCCAGCTGCTGAAAACCCACCAGATATAATGCTAAAAGCATGCTAAAAAGCCATACACCTCCCTTTTGCCTCTTTTTTGTCCCTTTTGGTGTTGTAATTTTTGACCATGTTTGTTTTCCAGTGCAAAAAATAGCAAAATATTTCCCCATGTTCAGCAAACTTTGCAGCTACTAATAACTTTTCCATACGCTCCTAAATATTTTTCAAAGTCTCCACTTAAAACATTTATTAAATGTAGGAAGGAAAAGGAAATTAACTTCGCTGAAGGAATATGGTATTGGCAATATTATCACAAAAAAATCCCGAAGTGAAGCCTTAGTGCTGCATTTCTGTCTGACACTTTTGTAGGTAGTCTGTCTCCTTACCGTGTGGTCCTTAAAATCATGCATGAGTCTGTTGTTTACGAATACATTTGCTGTAGCCATGATCTTCAAAAAAGACCTGTTACTGTGAATACTCATCTTACAAGACTAAACCATTCATCTCCACCAGGATGAAGCACCCTGAAGCCAAAAGCAGTCAGCATATATCACAGGTAATTCTCACCTATACAAAGTAGAACTTCTAGGTTTAAATCTGAACTTCAGCAATGCCAATCTAAACCTGAAATTTAGGTGCTTATATTTGAGAGTGGAATGGAAACTCTTGAAGCTTACTGTACTATTTATATATAAAAAGTTCTGTCTCTTGCTTTAGGCTGAAAGCAGTTCCTGACTTTTTTCTTAATACTTAGTTTTTCATATTTTCAGACCTTAGCTGAATCAAATGCTGTATTTTTTCTCATCTTTGAAATGTTTCTAAGAGAATCCGTGTTTTTAAATAAACTCTAAGAATATTGTGGGTGGGCTCATGTACTTAAAAGTCTTTAAAGAATTTTTTAAAAAGCTCGTATTCCTTATATCTTTGCCTGATTGCAAAGGTGTGTGGTGGTGAATGACTTTTCTAGATGAAGTTCAAAATCATGACCTCTACAAAATGAGAAACATACAAGCTACAGTTTAGAAAGAAAAATGATGTTAAAATGCTGATTGCTCCAACTGGTCTTGTAATAGCTTCTTGCTATTACAGTCAGTAAACACTGACACTGCACCCATCAACATAAGGATATCTTTCAGTTTCATTGCAGCTGGAGTCAGTGACTTCACACTGAAAAAGGTAGGTTTTTGGACTACAGGCCATGACAGTTTGTAACAGTGAAGGAGCATATATGTTTGTGTGAATACATAGGCATATATACTTGTAATACATGCTTGTCTGTATGTATGCACAGGTTTAACCTGCAGCTGGCATGATATGGAAAGCATTTAAGGAATTCTATAAGCTTTGTGGAAAAGAAGTAATTCTGAAAAAATGTACTAGCAGTTGCATCTACTGGAAAATGAGAATAGTGTGCTTTTTTAAACAAGAAGCATTATTATTGGACCAGTACAATAAAGTTTTTTGTGATAACTAATTTTGGAGTCACTGATGCCTGGAATCTTAGAATTGGGCAGTTTTCCCATAAACTTAGAGTCAATGTTCCCCTTTTAATCCTGTTAATTTTACTAAATTACTTATTTTGTAAATTAACTGCATCACAGTATTTTAATTGTGTTCATAGTAATTTTAAAAACAGTTGCTGGGGATAGGTAATTTAATTATATTTTATCAGTAAGAAAGCATTAGCTCTGCTGTGAGTGATAGCCAGCAAGGCCATCTGCAATGCCTTTCAGTTCACTCACTCTGAATTGTTCAGATAAAGACTGTCAAGTGCTGCCTAAATAAGGAAGGAGCTGTGGTAGGGTTAAGTGCAGTGGAGGACACAAATGGAGCATTGATTCCAGGAATGCTGGAGGGTCTGAGCTGTTTCCTGCAGCACTGAACCTTTTAAGAGTTTTCATTGTTTCCCACAAAATATTAAAATGCGAGTGTCTGTCATTCAGGATCTCAGAGAGGATGAAAATGAGGATGGGGAAGAAGAAGAAAAGGTGAGTTAAACCCCAATAGTTTTGAAAAGTACTTATTTCCTTCTGTTTTTACTCTTTAGGACAATAAACCTGGAATGATTACCTTTTTCTTTCAGATCTTCCTCAAGCCTGTTATTGAGGACAGAAATATGGAACTGGCCCGAAAATGCAGTGAATTAATAAGTGATGTAAGTGATGGTGACTGTTTGCATCCTCATATTTGCATTCTTTTTTCAAATGGGTTTATGATACATATTTTCTCAAATATGTATAGTGTAGCATGTGCCCATCTAAGGCTCAAGTAATAAAAGCACACAAAATAATAGAAAAGCACGAATTACTCTGGTACTGTAAATTATCAGCCACAGAAGAATGAGCTTTTCAGAGCACTTGGATGGTACGAAGCATAGGCCCTAGAATGGCGAGTGTTTCAAAATGTGTGTCTCAGGCAGAGGGTGTCTGCCATGCAAACACCTTGGCTGCTTTCATCAGGAAAACGCTGTATTTTTTTCTGGTTGTAGCCTAATCCTATGCAGTTTAATTGGTTTGAACAAAACTGGATTCCAGTATACATAGCTGTAAGGAGGAAGGTTAAAAATAGAAGATGAATTTTGAGTGTTATCTTTTGTTCTGTGCTGATAGACACCCAAAACTGCTCAGCATATTGTTATTGACTATGCTTATAGGACAAATCCATGGAAATGCTAGAATATCTTTAAAAATTATTTAGCTAGCTAATTCTTGATTTAGTTACTGTAGATTTTTAAAACTGTAGATCAGTTATATAAAGATTTTATAAATATCACAGATCAGGTCCAAGACATTTCAAGTTGGAGATCTGATTGCTTCAATGTAACAGCATCAGATTTACCTTGATGGAAGTTTATTTTTGTTTCCCTCTGGGACAGTGCATCTGAAAAGTAACTTTGTCCCTTCATGTGCATGGATGTAAAGAATGATACTTCACCTGTGAGAAAGCTGGCTGGCAGGAGAGGAGACCTTTCTGAGGAGAGAGTGACTTATTCAACAAATGCTCTGAAGAAACTGAAAAGTGGTGTCTGGCTCATGTTGTGTTGTAATCTGATATTTAGTTTCGGGTTGTTGATTTAATGAGAATAACACACAGAATACAAATTTTTAGATTCAGAATAACAGTATCTGGGATGTCTAAATTGTTACGGTGCTGGCTTGAAAGCATGACTTGACAAGGTCAAAGTTTCCTCTTTGTCCATACACTGTCTACTTCAATTTTCACAGCAAGAATGCTGAAAATTGGATAGATCCTTAAGATGAGCTACCAAGATCACTCCCCTGTAAACCCAAGGTACTTTAGGAAGTAGTAGAGATTAATAATATTTTTACTCATAGATATACAGATGCTTTCTTTGGGAAAAAAGGGCATACGGTGCATTAAGTGCCTGTCAACTCATGTAAAGGCCAAAATGAAAACGGACCTGAAGCACTTACATGACCCAAAATACATTTATTGCATCCATGCAGCTTCTTTCTAAACATGGTTGCTGTTCTTAAAGGCAAAAGCATCTTGAAAAATGCTGAAGAAATCTTTCTTTAATTGGAAAGGAATTATTACTCTGCTGTGTGCCCATTAGGAGTAATGTCAGCTGTGGCTGTTAATTAATGGATAAATGGAGTGGCTGTATTTTCTTGGATTTTCTGCAGGGGCTTGAGAGCTAAGATGAATAACTAAGTCAAGCCAGGCTTCTACAGCTTATAATGGTTCAGGGATGTGGGCTTTTGCTGAAAACTTGTGATGCATTTAGCCTGGAAGTGTGTTAGATTTTCCTTGAGATATGTCAGGCGTAATGGCAAAGTGTTATTAATGCTTTCAAAGCAAGAACAATATATAATGGTCCAGACCAATCTAATTTCAAAGAAGAGGCTCTGTGTTTAAAAATAACATCCAGCTTTGGGGCCTTATTCAGCCTCTGATGAAATCAGTAGGTTTTCTTCATTGGCTTGAATGGAATATACACAGAATATGAATTTTGTTTCCCAGAATTTTTGCCATAATGGAATTTCTTATGACCAGTGAAGTCCTTTGTGCCTGCGTATAAATTCCTCACCCTGCACGTTTCATTGTGGAGGCCAATAAATTGCAAGGAGTTTGCATTCTTACCTTCAATTTTTGACTTGTTGACATTCAGAACTTTTTATATATTCCTTATCCTTTTTAGCATGAACCTTTGCACATACTACTGTTCATGTGGATTAATGATTGGTGTACATCTGTACATTTTATGTGTACAGTGGTTTTATGCCGCTTGCAGTTTGGCCCTCAGATGACCTTGGGGGAGCAGCCTGTGTCCTTGCTGACCACAAGACTGGGTGATTGTCCTTTTCTCATGGTGGAGCTGTCAGCACAACTCCTCCATAAGAATGCAGAGCCAGGAGTGCACATGCCTGAGATACTGGGGTTGTATTACACTTGCCCTGCACTCTTTACAGGCTGACTTTAATTTGGCAATATGGTTTTGAAAAAGTGTTGCACTGGCAGCCCTTGGTGCATCTGTAATTGCCAGCCTTGAGCTGTACGTAGGGGAAGTTGTGAAGTGTTTATATGCTCTGGTTCTTGAGAAAATCCCCGGTTTCATTTGAGGTTGGCAGATGTTTGTTCTGTGGCTGTGATACCCCCTGGATTGTTTTTCTCAACAGTCATTCCATTTAATCCCCCTCTATTATGCAATTTTATTCCACAGATGTTTTCAAAACTGTCATGTGTGCTTGATTTGTACGAATTGCCTTCCTCTCCAGGCCTTTTCTCTTCCACACTGAAATTGAGCTCGTCCATTTGCTTGTGGTGTATTTTCATCTCTTCTTTGTTTTGATTATGTGGTGTGATGCTGTCAATACTGTTATAAGCAGAGATGGGAACAATTATAGAACGTAATTGACCAAACTGTCATAATCCTTTTTGGTGTAATGGCAGACACTCTGCCTTCTGAAGATTCTGCTGAATTTTAGTAATGAGCAGTACCAGCACTTCTTTTCCTCTAATGCAAAAAATAGAACTACTTGCTATTTATCTGTCCTTGCACGGAGTCCAGCTTTGCTTTAGGATGTCTCTGTTACAAAAAAAGGCCAAAAGGACGTAGAGTCAAGAGTGTACCAAACAGTGTGTGAAACCAATAGGGTTTTGACCACCTAATTCTGGGTGCAGCTGTTGCCCTGGACTTACCATTACTAGTCACAACAAGTCTTCTAATTCAAGAGGACCTTGAGGCTGAAGTCGCTGGAGATTACTAAAATACTAAGGAGTAATAATACTGTATTCCTGCCATTTTCTCTTGATTTTCTGTAGGTTCCTATGGCCACAGAGAAAGGATTCTGTATTAGATGGATCTGTGGTCTGACACAGTTCTTAGTCTTATGAGAGATTATAGATTAGGAAATGTAGGGTTGGAAAGTGAATCCTTCGTGGAAAGAGATTCCCTTTTGTTCTAGCATAAAAGCTAGATAAGAAGGTTCAGACCTTTTTGTTGTTTTTCTAAACATAAATGGGTATTTTAGATAGGACAGTTCTACAAGGGATCTTGACATGGTGACTGTTGACATGGTTATACCATTGATGTTAAGATTATTAAGAACAGTTTTTTGAGTATATTTGCATTAAAGTTAGATGAGCATGTGTCCCTGAATAAAAGGAATGGTGGCTGCTTGGATTAAGCTGTTACTACTGGAGTCTTTCCTTCAGCCCACAGTCTTCCTTCTGTGTTTCCCCCTGAAAAAGGCTGATGGAACAGGTCATGGGTGAGATGAATTTTCTTGGTGAACCAGGAAGCTTTGGCTTAAAGGTTGGATGCTCTTGTTTTTATAAAGTTGATCTTTCCATATAATATCCATTAAGAAAAAAATGCAGCTTGAAGCTTACTGTTTTGTTGGTTGTCTAGGAATTTTAATCCACTTTACTGGATAGTTGTACTGTGGTGAGAATTAGTTTTATGATGAGTCAGGGAGAAGAAAAGGATCTGGAGAGAACTATGAAAAATTGGGCCTTTAGTGAGCTATTTAACTTCAGAAGTATATTGAAAGAGCAGTGGCTCCAGGCCATCATTTGCAAATTTTTCCTATTTGTTTTTTTCACAAGGCTTACCAGATCCGCTCAACCTAAATAGCGTATTTTGTGGTGGGGAGTAAGCCACTTACAGGCAAAATTTCCTATTCAGTATTTTAGACATTTGAATTTTTAACTACAGACTTTGAAGAGAAACATTAGCTTCTCTGCCTATTCATTCCAGCCATTGGTTATGTTCGATCATAGTCAACCTCTTCAGCATCAAGCTAGCATCATTTTCACTAAATATGTTTTGTAACTGCAGGTGTCATTCATCTTCCATCTTTCTGATTCCAAGCAATGTGGACAATATTGTAGCAGAATGGAGTTTGCTGGATCAGAGTTTGACCAAACATTTTGTTATCTGTTCTCTCTAAACTGCCTGTTTGAGTCTGTGTGCATTTTGTGGCTTCTACGGGTTACTATAACAAATGTGAGAAATAAAGGATTAAGGAGGTGGCATTAGTCATTTGCTGCTTTCAATTCTTTTGAAAGCATGACTTCTACAGCAGAACAGCTTTGTTTCTTCTAGTCATGTTCTGTCATTCCCCCCAATTAAGAGATACCTTAGGAAGCTTTCATGTTTGATTTTTGAATGCAATTATTGCTCTGTAATTAAAATGGATATAATTACAGGCAGCTTTCAGATGTCTGTGGGTGATTTATCTAAGTTGTGAGCAGCAAGACTCTCTGTCTCCTCTGCCAGAGTCAGCTTTACAGGAGTTTCTACTGGGAATGCCATCAAACCCAACCAGTAGACAGTCAGTTCTGTACACTTCCCATGCACGTGTGCAGGTTGAACAGTAAGTGCCTGCTCATGTTTATCATAAAATTGCACTTTTTTGTGTGGCTCTGTGAGTACCTGGGGATATAGTGTCACATCCAGGTTACACGAACCATTGGCTTTGTGAGGCCCTGAGTAAAGTCATGACACAGTAGTGTTACACCTGTTGTTTACCAAAAGGTTTTTTTTAGAATAGACTGTAATCCACAAAAGCAGATGATGTGATTTGGAAGTGACAAACTCCTTTCGGTAGTCCAAATGTGAATGAGCTCAATATCAACCAAAATTATTCCTGTGTGGGGATTAAGTAGTCATGAGTTTGAGATGAATTTGGCATTGTCTAATCCATTTTTCAGTGGACACAAAGTTTGCCTTAGAAAGCACAGGATCTGATTCTGTGTAAGCTGCCATCCTTCTCATAAGTTTTCCAAGTTCCTGTAGAGGAGCCTAGACTGGAACTTGTGATATCCATTAAGGATTCAGAGAAAGAGGATATTAAGGCTGCATATTTCTGTAATGCTCAGATGCAGATCATATTGCTTCTGTCAGTGCTTGTCAGCAAGTCTAGAGTGCATAAATTCAAGCTGCTGTTATGCAGAATGTGAAAATGAGGTTAGAGAAATGGTAGCAGATAATAACCATGAAAGCTTAGTACTAAATAATTCAATTTGCATTGATCTAAACAATTCTCTGCACAAAGAAAGAAATGACACTGAAAACATCTAAGGCTATCCATGTAAAGTGTCTGTCTTTAAAACAATATTTAGTCCATCTCATCATAATTCACCATCTTTCTTCATGCAGTTATTACATAATGAATGTTCCTACACATTAGCCATCTCCATAGATTTTATCCTTCTTGCAGTCTCACTAACTCAAACAGTAACTCTGACTTCAGCAACACTCATGTGGTTATTATACCTGCCCATACCGTTTGCCCCATTGTAAGAAAAAGGTTTGTTGTTTTAAAAAATAAATTTGTGGGAGTTTTTTTTGCTAAATATGTCATAGTGTTTTTTTTTTTTTTTTTTTCCTTAA
>VZTI01001637.1:202418-251407 GCA_013397865.1 Struthidea cinerea | reverse complement strand
TTTTTTTTTTTTCCCCTGAAATGGTTTCCTTTGTGCATACACATTTTAAAAAAAGCCTCAATTTAAGATTTGTTTGGTCTTAAAGAAATTCTATTATTACTTGAATGTCATGACTGTTGGGTGCTTTGTAGGCAAGGGTTTGGCAGTGGCCTCCTGAATTTATTCATGTTGAATTCATAAAGGGGCATTTGATGATGTTATACAGATTCTGTGCTTGCTAGGTCTGTGTTAGAAGTTAAACAATTTTTATCTTTGAGATCAAGGATCAAGGAGATCAATTATTCGATTCTTCTTTCTTTAGAGATACTGAAACATCTGCAACAGTAGTGAAAATGTGCTCTAGATAAAAAATCCTCTCTTTTTCATCTATATTATTAAAGAGTTCTGTGACTTTTACACAGCCCTAGTAATGTGCGTGAGAACCGGTAGCTTCCCTTTATGGTTTAATTTGATCCAGCCGGAGGTATTTGCAGGCCATTCAGCATAGCATCCATGAATAAAATAAAACAGAAATAATTTTAAAAATATAAATACAAATAACCAATGTTTACTTTTCCGTGTGTGTGTTTTTAAGAACAATTAAACTTCTTTTTCTCCTCTTTGTAGATACACTATAAAGAAGAGTTTAAAAAATCTAAAGGCAAGTGCATATTTGTACCTGACACCCCGCAGCTAAAACATGTGAAAAGCCTTGGTGCTTTTATTTCTGAGGTAAGATCTAAAAGACTGAAGAATTTTCTTGGCTTCGTATCCTTCGTAAAAGCTCTTTTAGCTGAATACTGTGATTTTTAGCAGGGGAAGGATGGCTTATTTCTCGTAACAATTCTGTTTAAAGCTGAAGTGACTTAAAAGGCTGTAATTAGTGTATACTGTATATGGGAATAATAATAATTTGGGATTACATGACACTTTTATTTTGGGATTTGAAGATACTTTATTAATGGTTCTGAGCTAGTCCTAGCTATCCCATTTTGTATGTGGATAAACTGAGGAATAGGAAAGGAATGTTACTTTCTGCAGTGATGAGGTTTGCAAATTACACCTGTGCAAAATTTCCCTGCTGTGGAGATTTCACAGCCTGATATCAAACAGAAGGAGACAAGGAAACTGTTTCCATGTTATCATCCCTGTCCTCCTTCAACAAGGGGCCTGAGGAAGACATCAGGTCAATGCCATCTGTGGGTTGTCTGAGCACTTGCACGCATATATATCTGTATATCTATATATCTATCTGCACACCTGTGACATGTGCACATGCACACAACTGTGGTGGCAAAGAAAGAGCAACAGCTTCCAAAATGTCAGAGCAGCATTTACTGTGAGCTCTTCATGTTCCAGGTACAAGGTGCTGTAGGATTGCACCTCTGATTATTTTCCACAGCTAAGTACAGCAGCAGGCGTTTCACCTGAGAGAGAGTGGCTTTGTTTCGGAATCACTGGTTCTGAGTGATTTTTCTGTCACTGTGGCCCTTCAAAAAATTAAATTTTTGATGTCTCATTTTTTGTGCCACCTTTATGATTACGATAAAGAACGTCCCAATATTGCTGTCTGTGGTTATGTAATTTGTATATATTCTAAATTCTCTTTCTGATATACAACAATTTGCTGTGTGGCTTTCAGTATAAATGCATCTGATGAATACTTTTCTTGTATTTATCTTCCTGTTTTCTGAGAAAGAGTGGCATGACCCAAGGGGAGTAAATTTGATGTAATTGTACTTTGTAAGAGACAGACTATTGTAGTCTACAAAAATACAATATATGGACAGTATTTATCTAATCCATCTGTCTGATTCCAGAGAACCTGCTGCTAATTATTAATCAAAGATTTAGAGATATAAAAATACCTTAAAATTTTGAACTCTGTACGTTTGATATTACTACACTCTTAAGCCTGTTTATTACTACACTCTGCCTGTTTATTGCAGCATTACCTGAAACCAATGATGTGATGGATAGTTTATCTTGTAAATTACTGACCTCTAGTGTCCCATTACCTGTATTTGCAAATCTTGGACACTGGTATTCTTAACAGTATGTCCACTGCAGTGAAAAAGAGCCCTCAGTTTGGGGAACAGCAACAAATGTTACAGCAAGTTATTGATATATATATATATACACATATAATACATGTGGGGAATTAGCCTCTAATGAAGAACTGTATATTTCACAGTAAATAAATGACATTAGACAGTATAATTTAAAATATTTTTGGTATTTATGATTACTTTCACAGCAGTGCTTGCCATTATTGTTTTATGAATTTGAAAAACTTAAATCTGAAGCAAAACACTCACAGATTTTGAACTGTTACTCTGTTCTCTCTTGTAAAACCCCTTCGTGAGGAGCTGCTAATACTGAACACTGGAGGAAACACAGAATAAATAAAAAGTAATTTAAAAATGAGACTGTAATATGAAAAGATGAAATAGAAATGATGGCAGACATCTATGTTCAATGTTCCTGTCTTTTCTCAATACATTTAATCGCTGCCATTATTAATTGGTAAAATATTTAATGTTGGCCTCTCATTTGCTCCAATTGTGCAGGACTTGGGAAAAAAGAAAGAAGAAAAATAATTTTTGGATTTGAAAATGATGTGAAAAAGGATAGAAAAAACTGCCTTGCTTACTTTATTTTATACTTCCACCAAAATTATTGAATTTAATTAGGAGATATTTTTCATTGCTTTATGTATTAGACACATCCACATGAAGTATTATTTGAAGACGTTTTTGCTTGAAAATTAATGGCAGCATTAAATTTTTCCAGTTCTGGTCTATGCCATTTTACTTACTAGAAAAAATAAGTAGTATGTTTACTGTATCTTCATTTTTGCATTGTGTGTCACCTTTTTCTGCCCTCTAGGTGAAATATAAAGGAGCTGCTAAGAAAGACCTTTCCAACTCTCTTTATCAGCAGATGCCAGCCACAATTGACAGTGTATTTGCAAAAGAATTAATGCACCTTCAGAGCAAGGTACAACTTCAGAATTGCAAAAATGATTTTTAGATTTATTTTGTGTCAGAATATGTACACTTTGAACAAAATATTTGAGCGGACACTTGATTGCCTGCTTGATTTATTTGGGTGAGCTTATCATCCAGAATTTATCACCTTAACTTCTTAACTTCAAAAACTACTCATTTTTAAAATGTTGTCAATTTACTTGTTATGTTTATTAAATATACATTTAAAAACTGGTGATGCATTAATCAATCCAATGAAATCCATGAATGCAATAAGGAATTACTGAATTCACTGACACATGGTCCTTATAGAATGGATGAATCTTATAGAACTATTTCCACTTGGGTGTTGTATTAGCTATATAAAATGTTTGATGTTGAAGGGAAAAGAAAAAAAACCCCTGCTTTAATGACATCTAAAGGCACTTAGTAGTAGCAGTAAATGTATTTCTGATGGTCTGCATACTACTACTTATAACAAATTTTATAGAACTAAAATGTGAATTCAAGTGTATTGAACATAGTGTAAAGCTTGTAAACAACCAGTAAAATAGTAAATTCCAGTTCAGTTGCCTTCAGGGGCTCAAAAATGTAATACCCTAAGAGTAGGCAGGTGACCCTTCAATTCCACTGATCTTAGTGGAATTGCGAATGTTAAGTATGTGTAATATGAATGCAGTTACAGATTTTCACTGTTACTCATGAGAATTACATCTGATAGATGGTCATGGCTTTCTGTCCACCAACCATTTCCATGGTTTTCTTGTTTTTGCTTTCTCCTCTCTTAAAGCTATCAACTACATATAGTTTAATACAGCCAGTGTGTGAAGTGAACACGCTCCTAAATCCGTAATATTGATTGTATCTCAATATGCATTCTTGTAATGTAATGATACTTTTTCAGACAAAGGAAAATATTCATAACAAAAGAAAGGACTAAAATCTCAGGACAGCTTGTGAAAGAATGTTTTGATATAAAGCATTGTGTTAATCAAGGCTATATTAAGCAAATATAATAACATATATTTTAGTTTTCAGAGTTTGAAAAGGAACATATATACACTCAAAGCAGCACAGTAGCTGAAATGACGTTAATGTGACATTTCATTGTAAAGTGAGTGATTAGAGGAATTACAGTAAAAATAAATTGGGAATTAAACTTGTATAACATTTTTAAGCCATTAGCTTGATTTATAAAACATTAGTTAACTATTTTGCCCCAGATTTACTCCCAAATCCATTCCAAATTATTACCTTCTACATTAGTTTGCACAAATGAGGTTAATTAACACTGGTGATGTGGCAGAAAAGATATATAACTGAGACTAAAAATGAAACCATTGGTTCATCAGAAAAACCCTTTTAAGAAAAAGATTGACATTTTTATTTGGTAGTTTCTGAAGTTTTTCTTCAATCATCCAATAGTCATAGAGAAAAAAATATGCATATAGGATGAGTTATATTTAAGCAGAAATTTTTCCCATAAAATTCATACCATCCCCTTAGGAGTAGATGCATTATAAATCATAATATACCATAAAACTTAAAGATACGCTGACATATTTTTCCAACTTGTGCTTACTGTTGCAGTGGACCTGAATTTAATGCTACTTTGAGAGAGATCTCAGGGGATTTTCTAGTGAAAATCTTCTCCACAGTATTCAAATCTAATCCATATTGTGCCTATCACTGTGGTACCTAAGTAGCTAATACAAGGATTTCAGATTTCAGCTGGGTCAGGATATGGCAGAAGGGGTTTCTGCTGCATCTGTCTAGCTGGGCTTGTGAATTTACAGGTCATTACTTCTGGAGGACACTACAGATATGCCATAGGAAGGAGAGAGAACAGCCCCAGCTGTCCATTGTGCCAGCTCTGCTCCAAAAAGGTTGCTACAAACAGGGAACTGCCGTCTGTTTCTCAGTTATAGTAGGCTGGTTTTAAAATAGGTGCTGATTTCCCGAGAGGTGGAAAATACGAATATGTGTCCTTCTCCCTACCCACATTAGTACAAATCTACACCTTTGACTCCCTTTTCGTGCTCCTTGGATGCAATGCTGGGCTGGAATGCTTTTGTGGGCAGATCAAGCAGGGCTCTTCTTGCTCTGTGGTGCCATGTTCTCGGCAGGATCTGCAGCCTCCTCTGCCAAGCAGGTGCATTGGGACTAGAGGATCATGGTGTGGAAGAAAAAGAGCCCCTGACTTTCCCCAGTGCTGCCTGCTGGCACAGGCTGGCGTGCCTCTGCCAGCGGATCTCCTTGCACTGGTGATCTCTGCAAGTGGGCTCTCCCATGATTGGAAGTTTCCTCCTGCTGCTGCCCAGCAGCCCTGTCTTCAGCCTACCTATATCTAGCCCAGTTTAGTAATTTGATAACACCATTTCAAATCACATATGTGATTTAGGATCTTGGAGACCATTAGGGGAAATTTTCTGTTTTTCTCAAGGAGTTGTACCCTACCTACAGCTGCCCTCCCCTGTCCTCTCCAGAGCTTACAGGCTGCCACAGCACCATGGACCATGTTTGCATTCTTTAACTCATGAGGCAATTGTCAGTGACTTCAGCAGAGCCAGGATCTCATTCTTCAGGGGTCCTGCCATGCAGTGTCAGTACTGACATAAGGATCTTCCTGTAATGAAGAGTACAGCACCCTGACATGTGGTTCTCTTCCTGTGGAACTTTTTCCCCATACTGACTGTGTTGAATCATACTCAATTCTCTCTTCAAGATACTCAGGAAAACCTGAAACATGACTGCCTGCTGGCTTTTGCATGAAACCCATGTTTGCTCTTTTGTGTTTTATGTAGAACTGGCATGAAGAAGGAAATAAATACCCGTAGGGAAGGACATCTGTCCAAAATTGTTGACAAAAAAAAATCCTAACACTGTTTATAGGAAAAAATGTTTCAGGAAAATGAAAAAGAAGTTTCACAGCCCCACATACTTGGGTGGCTTTTATCAACTTAATTTTTTTCCTCTTCACAGAAAATTTGACTGTTGTCTTCTAAATGGCTTTCTTGAGAGTGAGCAACCAGATTTGCCTCCCTCTCTCACTTTTGTCATAGTTGCCCCGGGGTAAACTAGAAAGAGGAGAAGTCCCTGTCATCACTGAATAACTTCTCTCTGCTTACCAGCTTACAAAGCTCTCACCAGTTTCCCTCTTCTCTGCAATGAGAAAATAAATTTGATGAGAGCAGTCTAGCAGGGAACGTTCATTTTGTTTTTTCTGAAAGTAAATGGAAACTTTTTGGAAAAATTGCAATTTTCCTGTGGAGAATATTTCTGAAGGAAAATTTATGATCACTGCTAGCTTTGGACCAAGTCTTCTTTTTTTTGGTCTGAAGATCAGTATACTGAACACTTTCTTAAGTAAAACAATATTTTTTTTAATAAGGTGTCACATACAATGATAAAGGTATTTAAAATCGCTTAGGGGGAAACAATGTTTAAAAAAAAAAAGCATTTCATCACTTTTTTCATCACTATTTCTGCCATGAGAAGCAATTGCATTGTTTTTCCTCTTATCTAAAGGGGATAATCTAAAGCAAACTGAAGGCAGTTTAATTTTCTACTTTGCACAGGGCAATATCTCAAAGAGTAACTATATGTCAATGTTGAACAGTGTTTCCTGTTTCTTTATAAAGGCGATGAGCCAAGCGAATCTTAAGCAATGTTTTCAACTTCCAGAGAAAGTTTCAGAGGGCTTTTTTTCTACTACAATAAAAATGTTGTTTACTGCATCATTTCCAATCATATTACACATTATCAAACTCTTTTATGTAATTCTTCAGGGGTTTTTTTATGGTATGAAATGTCATGTTCAAGATTTCCTCTGTTTTATGGTGGCAGGTATTCTGGACTTCTATAATTCTGTTCTATGTGAATACATTGGATAATCTAATTCTCTATATAGAGATTAAAGTGACATTTTTGGTGTTTTTGAACTTTTCCTCCTACAAAATCCTACGAAGTTCAGAGCACACCTTACTGACTATAGAGGGAAATATAAAAATATAAATATAATAGTGTTTAAAGTATGCTGAAACAGCGGGTCAGTCAGAGCTGGGTTAAAAGAGCACAAAACCTTCCTTAATGCAGCTTCCTATTGACACACTGGTGTACAAGAGAGAAGAAAAAAAAAAAATGAATACTTACAAATTAGTTCAATCTGAAGTCCTACTTAAATAATTGCCTCATAGTTCTCAAGTCAATAAATGCCACCACTACAGGATAGAGGTTACGTCAGTGACTATAATGCTTGATCTCTGTGCAGAGTAGTTTTGTATGTAGATTTGATAAAGGAAATTCTGTTTAGCTAAAACTTGAAAATCAACATGAGTTGAGAAATAAATGTATGCATGCTGACCTGTAAAATAATGATTCTAAGAATATTGATGAAATAATAATAAATATTTTTTCATGCTTACTTGGAAGTGATTTACAAATCTGGGAGTAGTTCTGCACTAAACTGTCCCAAACTAAACTAGACAGCCACTGAACCCCTCCTAGCCTGGGATTTCATCAAGACCACTTCAGCAAGTTACTGAAAATAATGGGAAAAGATAGGAAGAACAGATGCCAAAGCAAGTGAAATATTGTTACATTAAGCTAAGAAAAACCCAAGACAGCAGATACTTAATTGTAATTTCTGTTAAATTTCTCATACTGAGAGTTGATGTGTTGTTGTATTTTCTTATCTTGGTTATGTAGCCCATTCACCAAGGGAAAAATAGAGATGTTGAGCCAGCAAAATGGCAATGTAATAAAATATCTGTAAATTAGTAGATTTTGGAAGTAACTGTATGGGTCTTCTGCTCATAATGGCATTAAGTGGGGAACATCTTAAAAGTGACAGTGTAAGCAAGGAGAATTAACAAAAGAGTTTTTGTGGCATATGTTTGTATAGTAATTACACTTTTGTGGGGAATCATTTGTTAGTGATCCTTCAGTCTTGTTAAAGATTATGTGCTTTTCCATTTGCAAGATGCAACCAGTGTTGGCAAGTTACGGAGTCTTTTTGTTTCAGTTTCTGCAGTGTTTGTTTCTGCAGAGGGCTGATTGTGTTACACTGGATAAGGAGGTGGCACATTTTGAGGTTCCTGATTTGATACTTTCGTTCACATAGTAGCAGTGCAAAAATACCGTTCCCCCCTTTTTGTCTTAATCTCTCAGCCTGTATATCATTTTGTAATCTGACATAGTCAAGGCAGATACTGACATACTGCTTTGGGCACACTACTCTGTAACTCAGATGAGATCTTGCTTTAAACAAAAACACATAGAGCATTTTCTCACAGTTCTAGTATCCTATCCTAAAAGAGTCTGAATCTATGTAGTTGAGAGTTCCTGTCTCAAAACTTTCACAGTATTCTTTTATTGCTATCATGGGTTTTAGTTTCAATCCTTCTCCTCCTAATCAGCTTTCAATCTTATTAAGTACTTGCTGTTTTCTTGGGGATTATTTTAATGCTTGCTATGAGAGCTATTAGAAAATGAATTTTCTGGATGCTTGCTACTTTTTAGGCATCAAAGCCTGGTGAATTTTCCTTAATATAAGCCTAGAAACTTCAGACAAGGATTAGTGTAAGATCAGCTCTTCAGGCAGTTGTAGTATGTGAATGTGTGTATGCAAGTATAACACAGTACAGTGAAAGCTGGATGAATGCCCAACATTGAGCTCCATTTCTATTATAAAAGTAAAGGTGTTTATAAATTCACAATTCAATTCCATTTTCCTTTACCATGATGACAATTGAATGTAAATATTATTTTTCTTTGTGAACCTGGGGTCCAGTCAAAATGCATATCATGCTGGTAGTTTCCTAACAGTGGAAGAAACAGAGCTTTGGGCTATGAGTATGTGATGTTTATGAAAAATGCTTAAAATATTTTTTTTTTTTGTTTCTGAAAATGGATAATAATAATATAGCTGATGTATTCAAGTATGTTAAAAAAACCAAAATGGCTTTTCCTTACGCTTTTCCCTGGGCTGTCTTCTCACCTTGTTAAACTTAATTTTCTGGTTTTGTATATTACTTTTTCTTTTCCCTGTCTACTCATGCATCTGTTGCAATAACAGATGCAGGGAAATCTCTCTGCTGACTATGCCTCATAAGTTTCTGTTTTGGGTGGAAGGTGCTCTCATTTCAGTGTTCTGGTTCCATTAAGGAGCTTAATTATTTATTTTCTTCCTGAATACAGGCACACTACGCCACTAGGTTTAACCCAGCTAATTTTATTGTACCTGCTCTTCTCAGGTCGTGAAAGTATGATGTTGCTCTTTTCAGGTTCTCTATAAACAAAAGCATGATGCTGAGAAAGGATTTTCAGACTATGCACGTATGAGGGAACCTCCAGATGTTAAACATGCCATGGAAGTCAGCAAACACCAGAGTGGTGTAAGTATTCCCCCCTGAAATGAATGTGCTTATTTTGGGTAGATATGTCTGTTGTACCTTACTGAAATGAATTGGGCATGGAATATTTCCATATTTCTTTAGCTGGTATTTTTTATTTGCTCTGAAGTAATTTAGGACATGATGTATGTATAAAATATGCTACGACTAACAGTATGTGAATTTTATTCTGACCTGCAGTAGAAAGTGGTAGTTACTGTTTATAAGTAGTAACTGTTATTAAGTGCTATCACTTTGAAATAAAATTGCAGGCACAAGTTTTCTGAATTCACTTGTAGCTACTTGTACTTTGAAAGTTTATAAAGTTCTTTGTTTAAATGAACACCAGAGTTGTTTCAGTGTCTTACTCTGTCAATACTTGGATAGTTCTTCAGGGGTGCTGCCTAGAGGAGACAAGCGAGCTGTTTCTGCCCTGTCTTGCACACTTTTATGCACATGAATAAGTTTGTTCCTATATCATGAATACATATCAAGTGAGTTTTTCAAAGTATTTAATAGAATAATATATCATTTATTTTACAGAATTTGAGCCATAGAGTTCAGTTTGATGCCTGCACTGGTTTTATACCATTTGACCAAAGTATTTGTTCTTGTAGTTTTATTTAGATAACTTTACAGATAATTAGGAGTTCTTAGAAATATTTTGAAAGTTGGTTGCTTTTTTTTTTTTTTTCAGCTTCTTGCTATCTTCTTGAAGTTCTGAAGGTTTTCACAATATAAAAGCCTAATAATAGTGTTTATATTTTTTATTAGAATCAAGTCAGGTTCGATTTCATGGTTAAACCAGCTTATACTAGCTCAATGCATGATTGCTTGGGGCAGAAATGCTGCCCAAATTAAAGTTTTGAGTGGTACAGACACAACTTTGAAGACAAATTTATGTTAGTTTTAGGTTTTGTACATGTGAGAAAAGCAAATTTTAGGGGAAGATTGGTTAAAATAGTGATGTCATTTTAAGAGGTACACAAAGCTTTTAAGAACAGCTGATGTGTAAGTACCTTTAAAGTTATGACCCATTTCCATTCTTGTTTAGGTAATAAAATCCACTGAGGTAGGCATGTCATTTTAAAACTCTTTTTTCTTAGATAAACGGGATATTTATCGGGATATATTTGTTTGCCGCTAACGATGTAAAAAATGAAGCTTGGGTGTTCATTCTGAATTATCTTAAATTTGCCCTATCTTCCCCTACTAACAGTGTAACAAACGCTCTTAGGTTATGTAGGCTGAAAACTAAATGTCAATGTTAGATGTATGTCTGTGTGTGCAGAATCTTGACAGCTGGCTGCTGATTAAAAGGCTGCTGGAAAACTTCAGGGAAGCATTATGTTTGAAGAATAACTTTTTCTTCTGCTGGGAAATACCTGCAATGGAATTCCCAGCAGTAATTTGCAACCTGCCTTGATTACAGAATTCCCTCTTCCTGTCAAACACTCTCCATCTCTGCTGTTGGAAGCATCAGGATGTCACACTGACAGAGCCTAGGAGCTGGGAACATGAATGTCTCTCCCTATAAGCAAGAGGTTTTTTATTTATCTCGCAGTAGGAACAATGGCGGACTACTAGGAAAGGAAATAACACTGGAAAGAGAGATGTGAATCTCTCTCAGAGAAGGTGGTGGGACTAGGAGGAATATGAGACGAGTTTCTATAGCAAATTCATCATAGTCTGAGGGTTAGTATGCTAGTGCAAAACCTATTCCCCTTCTACAGCTGTATATCACCTGCTAATAGAATTAAGGAGAACAGGTTACAGATGTGAGGATAAATGAAATTCAGTTGTTTCATCTTTTACCCTTAAAACAAGCAAAAAAAAAAAAAAGGAAATGAAGGAAAACATAGGAAGGAAGGATGTTTTGATAAATGAGAACCTTTAACAGCATGTTAGAAATAATGAAAAATATGAGGGAAATTATTTTCAGCCTCAGCAAACTTAAAAAAATCAAATAAGTCATCCAAATCCAACATAAGACTCTAACCAGTTAGTTTAATCTCTTTAAGAACAGATTCTTTCTGGTTGCTCATGAATAGCTGCAGTGCAATGGGCAAATATCTTGTCACACATAAAGGAGAAAGTCATGTAAGTCCAGTTATTGCTCAGCAGAGTTACAGAGCTCCTGTGGGTAATATGTGGGTATCATGGTGAATAGCTGTGGATTTCTTGTTTTGTAAGTACGGGTTTAATTAAGAACCGTGTGAGTTTTCATCTTGGAGTCAAAACATGGAACAGCGAGCATCCCAAATGTGGAACATTTATCTTTCCAAACTATTTCAAGCTATCTGTGTAATCACAGCATTGAAAGTGCAGGGAAAAAGAAGGGCAACTACTGGGGAGCTAGAAGGACAAAGCTCTTTTATCCGCCATTCAGTACAGTTTACCTATGGGAGCAGAATGCATGTTTGCCTACAATGCTCTGCCAACTCAATTCAACCTTTACATGGAGGGTTTGCATCTAATAGGATTAGGATGCGTTTAAGACTATTTACTCAGCCTTAAAATAAGGCTGACATTTATACTCAACTCTGTGAAATGTGCAATTTCCTTTAAAAATTAAAACTATATTCGGCTTACAATGCATTTGTGCTGACGTTTTGAAACTGTCGTGTGCTGTAGGCCTTCACACCACTTTGAATATCATTAACATGCTCTGTATGTTTGGGCAGAAACTGCCTAACAGGGAAATACTGTAAAATCTGAACAATGTGATCATGTATAAGAAAATAATTTTTCTCTTTTTTATACTTAGACTAAAGAAAATTGCCTCAAATGAACAAAAGTGACTTTTTAAATGACAGGAAATATACTTTAAAAATAATTTAACTACTACATAATGCTTGAAGGGAAGCATATTTATACAAACCAGAGTACTTTTCTCTATAAATTGTGCTTGTGTTTTGTGAAGTGAATATTAGTGATGTGACTTTGGCACACAAATTCATTTGCAGAAGAGTGAAGTAGGGACCATCAGCCTACTTGACGGTGCTTAGCTGATGTAATTTAACTCATCTGGAAGTTTCCAGACTTGGGACCAAAACTAGGTGGTGGCCTTAGTATCAGGTCACAAAATAGCATGCCTTATGTGTATCTGAGAATCTGTGAGTTGAAGGGCGTAATTGAACGGTGAAATGACATGACAAATACATTGTTAAAGCAAAGAAACCACTTGCCACATTGTGTCTATGTGGAAGCTGCACGTAGCATCTGATGAAGGTACTCAAAGCCATGCATTACAGTTTTGTCTCTTCCATGACCTGGTCCATCACTGGGCACTTTGAATAGGAAAACAATGTTAAATATTTGTACAGCAGTTTAAACATTCTGCTTCATTAAAATTACTGATTCTCCCCACATCATTGCATGGCATGAAATAAGGATGTGGTGTTCTGATTTTACAAATAGGAAAACTGCAATAGGCTCATCTAGCGACATTTAAAAGGCATTTTGCAGATCTGATTTTGGAGCCCTGGTATCTTTTCTCTTATCTACAAATCAGTGCTTCTTTTAAAATGTTAGTTGACAGTTGGGCAAACTTTTGATGTATATGTATTCACTTTCCACTCCACATGATGTCAGTAATGAAAATTTATATGTTTCACTCACCATCTAAGTTTGAATATTAAAGATGTCTATATTGTCTTAGGAGTAAGTTGTTTTTCATGTTCAGGATATTGTAGAGTCACAATCCACACACATACACAAAAAGTACATTCTTTCTGATAAGACCAAATCAGCAGATCTTAAACTGGATGTGCTCAAACAACATCAGTAACGTACCCAAATGTTAATGTTTGTTTTGATGCAGATCATGGTAAAGTCAAGCTTCTCCTGGCTCTCTGTTCAGTATCTGCATTAGAAAAATCACCTTTCACTGACTAACTTTCTGCTGACAGTGGTTGTCAACAGTGAGCCCCCCTGGACCACTTCCAACTGGTCCTGAAAATGATGTTTACTCCTGATGTAATTGGGACCAATCAATTTTAAGGCCCATTACTGGAAAGGATGACTGCATCAATCTGTAATGGACCAGAAATGTGTTTGTCTCCTCTACACAAGCTGGAAAACAGTTTTCAACGTCATTTGAGTAGGAATTAGAAAAGCTGTTGCCAATGATGATTGTTACAAGCTAGTCATTTTCTTAGTGTTGATGGACCCCAAAATGTAGATGAAAGAAAAGAAGGCAGAGACACAGCTGACAGGCCATTACTTAGTGGACTTAACAGCTCTTAGAAAATGCTGTTCAGGAATTCTGAATTAGGAACAAACAGTAAGAGACAAATTCTTGTGCAGACAGGTGTGCCCAGCTTCTTGCTGAATCCTTAAGAAGGCAAAATGTGTTTGTGTTCATAGATGCTTATGCATATTTTAGTAGTTTATTATGTATGGTTTGGAATAGTTTTGGTATTGGACTAAATGAGAAGATAAAAGATTTCAGGAAAGGTCTGAATCTCTTAAATCCAGGTTTGCTTGGCTCACCATGTAGAAGTTTCTGTTTGTTGATTGACAGACTGAGACATTTTGCAGCATTAGAAATCTGTTTGCTTTATGGCACTGTAGTGCATTCCACTGGTATTTATGTAAGGTGAAGCATCTTCCAGACCCTGCTGGAGTAACTAGATCAGCATGTTTATCAGTGGACCTTAAGCCTTTTTATAAGAGCTGGAGGTTTGGCCCTATTAAAACCAGTCTATTAATTATGAGCAGGTCCTGAATATTCTCCATGCTTTGCAAAATCTAGTTGCAATTCAGAGTATGTAACCACATTTGGGATTAAAAATGAGAAATGGTTTTGTTCCAATTATTGCTTCACAAAAATATTCAGCAATCTAACCACTTTTTATTGTAATTTCAAATTGGCTAGAAACCCACTTCAAATTTAGTTGGTATCTGTAATTTACTGTTTTCAGCTTCAAAACTCAAGATAGTACATTTTTTTTCCCCTTTTAGTTCCTGCTTCTTTCTGGCTTGTATTTCCCACTTTTCTGCTGTAACTCTCCATCTAGGTCTCTCATTGCTGCCCTAAAATTGTTATCTCAGTTATTGTTCCTATGTAAAGGCCAGCTGGAACAAATTTTTTGTAGACCTGTGGTCCTCATGAAGAGGAGCAATTCTTGAGCCTTTGGTGACTTTTTCGGTATGGCCTGAGCAACCCTTTGAAGTGAAGATTGAGTAAGGGTGACGTGTAATGACTGGAAATTCCAGTCAGGGTATGGGCCTCTTGGCTGAACCAACTCAGGACAAAAGACTACTCCTTCTCTGGATGCTTATGCTGTTTCCTTTCTTTTGTGCTTCTCCCCCCTCAAAGGCTTCTTCAGTTTACATCTTCTGATGCCCATGGGTGCACACACCAAGCTGGTTGCTTTGCCCTGCCTACGTCTGTTCCCCTGGTCTCTCAGAGTAGCTCTGGTTTTACTGTTCTAACATAGCACTATTTAAAAAAAAAAAAAAAAATCACTAGATGGAACAGAATAGCAGCTGTGTAATAGAGGCCAGCACAGTGTCCCAATGGGAGAGGGTCAGCATCCAGGGATTGAGGTTATTCAGGAAATGGGAAACATATTTTTTCTTTCTTTGGCCTACCTCTGACAAACTACTGTTCTGCTGCATAACATTTTTATTCTCACTGGAGTATGACAAGCTGCAGAATGGAGCAAATATATATTGCAGACATTTGTAAAATGCTAGATGATTTTCCCTCAGACATAAGTAATAGGTATACTGGTTTAGGTGAAGGAAGAATAATAATTCACTCAGGGAAAGGTATAGCAATTGGCCTTGCATCTAATATAATTGGAAATTGTGAAATATAAAGGACTGTCACTGTCTTATTTCTCCCCCCCTTCCTTTCCCCGAAATTAACCACAATCCATTATTTCATGTACTATATGATCATGTCATTTGGGAGCAATAAGTGACCACATTTCCTCAACTTTATCACCACTGTTCTTGATTCTCTGATGTTAAATTCACTACATTCCTAATTTCTATTTTGAGCACATATGCTGGCCTTTAATTTGCAATTTACATGGATCATAGGGTGCTATTCAGAAACCTGTTTCTGCTGCCTTTGTGGTTTTCACCTCACCTCATGTGGTCATTAGGATGAACAGCATATAATTAACTAAATTTGTGTAAAGTCCTGAATTGTAAATGCTTCTCTCTACCTCTAGTTTGTTAAAAATTAGAGAAAATCTAAACACAACCAAAACAAAAATTCCAGTGGTTTAAACCAGCTGTAAGAATCAACTTTTGTTTTGTATGTGTGTGATAATTTGGGCTGTATCCATCAAACCTATTTATTTGTTTCTTTTATCAGAGATTGTGCTTGTAATCTTGTGTCACTCACGACAGATTAAAAATTATAAGGTCTGCTTGTGGGCAGGCAGCCAACAGTGAAGCCTGTTTAGCTTGTCTGCTTAGCTGAAACCATATGGACGCAAAATTACTTTCCTGTTGCATGTAAAATATTTACCAAAAAGTAAATTTTTTCCTTTTCTTTTTGCAATACCATTTCTATGAAGTATATTTGTCACTGACTGCTGCAGTTTATGAGTTTGTTGCATTCTACCCAGAGTGAAGCTTTACACTGGAAATAGGAGTGGAGATAAATGAGAAATTTCAAGCTGAGAACTTTCTTGCTGGTGAAATACTATCTTGAGAGGTTGACTAACTTTGTGAAGCAACAAAAGAAAATCTAAAAGATTTCCCAGTTCAGGAGGAATTATTCTTTTACTTTCTATTTCCTCTAAACTTTATTTTATGTTTTCCAACTTTTGCCTGAAACTTCAATTTGTCAGACGCTTTTAGATACCAGGGACTGGATGTCATTCATAATAATTCAGTAAGACAACCCTTGGAAATTGGCTTAGATTGGCACATGTGCTAGGGCAGGAAAAATTCACAAACCTTGAGGAAGGAAAAGAAAGATAACTTGTGAAGCTCTGTGCTGTCCCTGAGGTCTACACTGCTCCCATGATTGCTTTGCTAAATGGAGAATGTTTGGACGATCCTACCTGTGGCTGAGTGTTCTGACCAAAGTTTTCTGAGCCCATTCATTATTTTAGTGACTTTTGCACAAACAGGAAGAGTCAGTCTTGAACTCAACATGCTGGAGCACTCAGCCTTCTTCCCATGATTGTGCAGAGGGGCAAATAAGTGGTGTTGTGGGAATGCTGAGGTGGAGTCGTATCATTGAGTTACATACAAGCTACATGTCTGTCTAGTACTGAGAAAGACATTCACTATGACAGAATTACAGTTTCTCTTCAGTGTAGCTGCAATCTGCTAGGCTGCAGTGCTCAGTATCAGAGCAGGCATTAGTTTATATTAAAAAAGGGTATGGCGTGGGAAAAAAATTGCTATACTCTTAAAAGTCCTCTGAAATTTTATGATATAACCTATTATTTGAGTCTTTGTAGTGCTTTAGTTTTCCACTAGGCTTCTAAGCAAAACCATTTTTGTTTTTGAAATTGTATTTTATGCTTCTGAATTTCTTCCTTACCGTATTACCTTGTGGGTGGGTCTTACCTTACAATCCCTGTCAAGCAGAACTCTGTTGGAACAAATTAGGCAGAGTTGTATTCAATTTGATGGCTGAGTTGACAGGTCATTCAAAGCTCATTTATAAACTTCCAACTTTATTGTTTATTTTAAACAAAACTGTGTTTTGTTTGACAGGTATCCTATAAGAAGGATGTACAAGATACTCATAGGTACACTGAAGTGCTGAACAGACCAGACGTAAAGAAGGCAACTGAGATAACAAAGATAATAAGTGATGTATGTTCTCCGTTTATTCTCTTTCTATTTTTTTAGACATGTAATTTTTTTATTACAATTTTGATCAGATTTTTTTAGAATGCTGCTGAAATTCTCAAATGTCTTGAACAGAAAACCTGCACCCCCAAATCTGCTACGGAGGTTTGATTAAAAGAAATCCGAACATAATCAAAACAAACCAGTCTTGCCTAGTAGGCTAGAAAGTTATGGGTTTCTCCTTTTTGGATGTTGACAGTATGATCTTTGCAATTATTGGTAATTGATGTAAAGACAACATGAAAATTGCTAAAGTTGGTTTTGTTTCAGCTTTATTTATGATAACCATTCTCAAGATAAGTCATATGCTTGTATGCTATACTGCACTTTGTATGAGAGAAGCTGGCATCCCAGGGCTCCCCTTCCTTTTCTCATCTCAGCCGGCAGTGACAGGAAAATGTTATTCCTTGTTGTCCTTCCAAGAGCTGTGCAGACGCTGCTTGTTTCATGGGGGTTCTCCTCCCTGAACTCCCCTCTCTAATTGTTTGCCCTCCCACTGTGACCTCGGCTAATGGACAGGTGAAGGAGCAGTTCGAGAAGCAGCAGCGTGTGATGCTGTTTAGTATTTTATTGTAGACAAGTTGACTATATATATATTGAAAGCCCTGAGTCAAGATTTTAAGTAACTGGTAATTAAATGTGAGACTGACTAGACACATTAGGAGAGACAGATTTAAGAGATCTCAAATTCATGTTTTAATATTCAGGATTTTTTGAAAACCAAGAACTTCTACTAGGTGTTATGCTCAACATGCAGATTTACTAATTGCTGTTCAAGCGCTCTTAGAGTTGAGAGTGGCTTTGGGGCTTTGATTTCTCCCGGTCTGTTGTTATGACGTGTCCTTGCTGATTCACAGTGCCTGAGTAATGCAAGAAGCCTATTTTAGGCAGTGGGTAATTTAGTTTGTGGTATTGCAAAGCACCTATTGTTGATTCATCTGTGCTCTTTTCTAATGCATTGTGGGAAAAAATTGCAGCATGGGAGGCAGTTCAGCTGGAGAGATCACGTAACATTAACCTTGCGGGACTAATTCCGCACTGTGACACCAGTGCCGTCTCACTGACATCAGCAAGACTGCAGTGGTAAAACTGAGAGTGGAATTTGACCTTACAGTTCAAAAAAATTGCCCCTCAGACTAGTTTTATTTCAAGACTACTTTCAGCTGCTGCAAATAATCTTGTGTTAACTGTAGACCCTGTCATAAGAAATGCTGAGCCACTGTAACTCATTCTGCCTTGATCGGAAGGACAATATTTCTCTGCTTTAAGCTATGCATTTGTTTAAAGTTGAATTTTGTGAATGCCTTACATTGTGTTTTACAATGAAGAAATACTATATTGTTAAGGAGCTGAACCCTGAGAAGGGCTTTACTAAGAGCTGATTAGAATAGTAGCGTCAATGCAGACCATTACATGAGACTTTTTCTACTAGCTTTAATGCTTTCATTTCTCTTGAGAAAACAAATGCAAACAATTTATTAGTGATTCATATCCCCCCTTTATTTTTTTTTAAAGGCTAAGTACAAGAAAGGAAGGGGAGAGCTGAATAAGGAACCTGCTGTACTTGGAAGACCAGATTTTGAACACGCTAAAGGAGTTTCAAAACTTTTAAGCCAAGTAAGATTCTCCATAATTTTACAATGATTTCATCCAAATGTCTCATTCCTAGTAATGCAAAGAAATACTTAGATTTTTCAATGATTATCTCTAATGGCCTTGAAGATTATGTTCTCAAACTTTTCATATAGTATTGCAATGACTGGTAAATTTAGGATTCTTAGGAAACCAAATACACATTTTGAAGCAAAAATATAATGAACTTTGACTACAACTTGTCTCTCGTGGAGATGGTATATATTTATATGGATTATCTAGGTTTTCTAAAATACTAACTGTATGTAATTTAGAGGCAAATTTTGCTCCTTATTCAGTTTGAGTGGAACCTTACCCTGTGATTAATCCCACTGAAGCAACTGAGGTCTTTTGTGTAGCTGCTTGGTAATGTGAGTAATGGCATCTGAATTTGGCCTGACATGTAAACCACCCACCTTCCTTCCCCCTCAAACGGAACCTTTTATGTACTACTGTTATATATTAACCTCAAAAAAAAAAAAAAAAAAAAAAATTAAGGANTTTTGTCCTACTTTTATTAATTAACCAAAAAAAAAAAAAAAAAAAAAAGATTAATTACTTAGTCCTTAACTAAAAAGAAATCTGAAATAGAAATATTCCCTCTTCCTCTTAGTAGTTTTCTACTCATAAGATGTACACATAAGACTCTACTACAGATCATCCTGATGTTGTGAGAACAGATTTTTCACTGCTGACCTGTTTTTGGTGTTTTTTTTTCTTTTTTCCACCCTCTTTTGTCTTTAACAGTGCCTTTTATAATCCTTGCTAGTAGTCCCATCCAGCTACCCTTGGAGCTTTTGTAAACCCAGGAACAAATTCTGCCCTCCTGGAAGAGGAGGATAGTGCCCTTTGATTGGAGAAGGCTGTGTCAGCCTTCCCAGAGCCAAAAAACCCCTCAAGTATAAATAGTGTATATACTAGGACAGACTCAACATCAGTGGTATGTAACAAATTCGTGCTATTTGGCTAGATACTAAATGTCTTCCCTAGAACTAGCATGAAATGAGAATAATGTGTCATAGAGAACAAGCTGCAAAACAGTGCAGTGTCTGCAGGAGGTAGAGTTCCTTTCGCTGTTATCCTTAGATACCTGCTGCATGATTTCCTGTTTCACACCATTGTAAACTTTGAAGCATTACACAAAGAGAAAAAGAAGGAAATAAATGTTTTTTATTGCTTTCTTGGCGATGTGTTCAGAATCAAAATGAGTTTGTCTTTTTCTGTCTTCTCTTTTATGATGGATCATGTTCTCATTTCTCTGCTGATGGGCAAGTCTGCTAAGAGATTATTTTGTGTTTAGCATTGTGCAGGCTTGGAAGTCAGCCTGTACTTTGTAGAAAGAGCCAGTGTGATGCTGCTCAGACCTGGGTGTCACTTACAGGAAAGGGGACTGTCTGTCATTTAGCAAACGCCTTCAATGGTTTTTAAAAGGGTCCATATCAAAATTTAGTGTGTAATGTCCTTTATATCTACTCAGTGGTTGCCTACATGCTCCTTTCCTTGCAGTCTATGTCAGTGAGCTTGCAGCTGCCTGTTGCTGCCAATGAGACCAAACCATAACCCTTCCCAATAGCCCTCTCCATCTTCGCAAGCCTGGTACCCATGAGGTTGTGGCCAACAGTCACAAGTGAGAAATACCAGCTGGATCATGGGGTCCTGCAGGCTGATGCTGAGCCAGCTATATGGAAGGCTTCATCAATGTGCTTTTAATCTCATTTTTATTAGATGTGCTTTTTATCTTGGACAGTGCACACTGCATCTGCAAATGCTTTGTAACAGAGCCTCTTCACTGCCAGGAACTGGGATAGCAGCAGTTCTAGTTGAGATCCTTCTGCAAAAGGCAGCATTTACTGTGCAATTTTAACTTCTTTAGAGAGTCCAAATAGTGCAGAAGGTGTGATGGGAAGGGAGGAGAAGTTGAAAAAATGTATCTTGCATTTGGTTTATTTGTGAAGAAGATTCTTATTAGACCTCGGTGGTCCAAACTCTGCAGTCACTGGCCCTGGATCCAAGTTTTGGGATCCTTTCTTGTCGTGTCCTCTCCTCAGTCTCCACTGCTGTGGCTACTTGCAGTGTGTGTGATGGGGACTGTGCTTTTAGAAAAGGAGGTTGTGCCTGACACTGCCTGCAGCAGCACGGAGGGTGCAGATTCTGGGCAGCTCTCAGCAGCAGGGCGGTGCACTCAGCAATTCCCCCACCTCTGAAGGGAAGGCAGTGGCCATGAGTTGTCTAATGTCCTTATATATTATTTGAATCATTGTAACACTTAGACACACTAATCATAGATCAAGAGCACAGAAAAATGAAGATGACCCCTGTGTCCAAAGAGCAGGGTGGTGGGGCAGGATGAGGAATGCACCTGTGCTGGAGGAGAGAAAGAGACTTAAATGTAGGTCAGTCATGTCAGTCCTCTTCATGCAAGGATCATGAAACAGGCTTGTAACACTTACAAGAGTAAAGTTAATGATATCTTTATTGTCTCCAGACTTTCTAGCTTTTAGAGTTTCCATTTGTTTCTCAGAAAATGGGAAGATTATAAACTTTTTGTGTTGAAAGTTGATAATCTCCCTTAATTGCATGAATCTATAAGCTGCGACATGAGAGAAATATTAGTTATTTGACCCTCACAGTAAATTTGCAAAGTTGACAATTCTGATGGATGCAATGGGAAGAGAAGATTCTAACATGTTTTAATGTGGTGCATATGGGTAGGTAATTTAGGGAGTATTGAGAACAGGAGCAAGAAGAGGTCAGGCAGTGTGGGTGTAACGAAGGGAGAAAGCAATCAAGGCAAGCAGGAAAGCAAACAAAGCGAAGAAAATAGTGTTAATGTTTGACTGGCATTCAAGGCTCTACAGAAATCACTGTTTTCTCTCTGTCTCCTTTCTTTCCTTTTTTATTTTTTATTTAACAAAGCTTTTGACAACAACAGCAGCAAAAATAATAGCTCCCAGAACTAGTGTATTTACCCACAGCACGTGGTAACTCTTTTCTGTTGATTTTAAATGAAAATTAAAACAGAAACTGTGTTAGCCCTTGTGAAAACATGAAGCTTGTCAATTTGCTGAGTGTTCATTGTATAATTTGGGCTATTTTTTCTATTTTTTTAAATTAAAGCAAGCTCTTGTTCATGCCATCTTTATGTCTTTTAATGCATTTTATTAGCTTTTTCAAAGAGCTGCTGATATGAAGTATTCCTGTTATGGTGTTCAAGAATTGCTTTTAGGATGAATAATTTTGGATATTCATATTTGTTGCTGAACCTGGTGCTTATTGTTTTAGGGATAAAACTGTTAGAGGTAGAATGTTTTTCAAAATGCACCTCCTCTGAGATTTTCAGTAACAACGTGAAGAGCCTAGGATTTTCTAAATCTTTCTTTGCTTTAAAATCTGCTAGCGCTTTTAGCAATGAATGTTTAAATTTTGCTCTTTGTTTGTGCTACATTTCCTTCAATATATATGTGCTCTGACAGATTTTTTCCTTTTTTTAAGATGTTTTCATATGGTCATGAGGAAATGCTTTAGCTGCAAGTGTCTGCTTCATCCTGAGATCCCAGTGGTTGAATGATTCAATTTTTGTAGTTTCTTTGTAAATCTGAACAGTGGGTGATGTCATCCACTTCTGAAACTGAACACTCCCTGTGTGAACAGCTTTGAACTACAGATTTGATTTAGGAATGTTGCTGCTAAGCTTCAAAAGACACTGCTCTGTCCAGCTGCAATTCTGACTTTTATAGGTTTTGTGCAAGTCCGATGAGAAGTTTGTTTATCCAGGCCTTATTTAATTCCAGTTTGGTTTTTCAGGGATGTTGTTGTGTTAAAAGCCTGCAGAGTCTGCTTTTTCTTAAGCAGTCTTTAGAGAGCAACCTCTACGCATTTCTTTTACATTAACCCCCACCGTATAATCTCTAAAAAAATAAACAAACATAAGACTTTAATGAAGATGGTAAATAAGTAACCATCCTTTTAAGCCCTCATTAAAGTAAAGCTCTTGGTTAATGATGAAATTTGTAGGTAAGTGTCCGCTAACAACTGTCAATTCTATTCCCACTTGTTTGCTCTTCCACCATATTATAGCCTTGCTAAGACCTCCCCCCTTCAGATGGTTTAGAAATCATATGAGGTATTTTTCTTCCTTGTTTTTATTCAGAACCCTTTCTCTCAGGCGTATTTCCCCTCTTTAAACTGCATTCATAACTTCCCCCTGTTCAAAAGAAGGATGAATACTGTGTGCTTTCCTTCACTGTGACTCATCCATGGGCTTACTCTTCTTTCTTCACCTTCTCCCACCCCACGCTTCCTTTCAAAAGGGAGAAAGAACCAGAAAAATGTTGATAAAAGAGAAAGTGTATGTCTGTGTAGCTTTCAATGCAACAAATCCCCTATGACAGGTCAGTTAAATGACTGCTGGGAGTGCTCCGGAGATACTGCCAGGGTCGGCTGGTATTGCTGCGTGTGCTCCGCTTTGCCCCAGAGCGCTCCGTGCGATGGGGAGGGGAGCAAAGGCAATGAGCCGAGCAGCCAGAGGAGGCAGCAGGGCCCCGAGCTGTGAACAGCCCTACTGCAACCAGAACATCTACCGTCACACTGGTTGGGGAACTCCTTAAATTTGGGACCCTCCTGCACATCGGCATCAGGACACAGGGCCCTGTGAAGACTGGGTTCGCTGGTCCTGCCTCTGTCCTTCAGTGGCAGCAATGTGATCTGAGGTGACACCAAAGAGGATTTATTACTGGAAGCTCTAGATTGAAATGTATTGCTAAAAAATTTTTCAGATGATGGCATGAAATGGCTGCAGCCGGAAGATGGCAAGCCAGTTGTGAAGAGAGGTCCCTTTGGCATCAATGCTTTCCCACTTGACAAGAATTTCAAGTACCATGTTGTGCATTCAGTCTGTGTGTACCCTTTGTGGCCATTTGTTGGCCGGGGAGAAGGCAGCGTGCAGTAGTTGGATATTTAAAGTCTTATGCTTGGTGTTGTTGTGATGTGGGTAAAGGAGTAAAAGACAGTTTTGCTCACCCTGCTGTCTTGATATCTGGCTTTTTGAATGACATATTATCAGGTACTGCCTGATTTTCATTAGAAGGCAAGTTTTGGATGCACCTTTTAAGAGAGAAAAGCCCTCTGATTTATTCCTTCAGTGCTCGTACAGAGCATGGATTTGCCTTTGTCTTTGTATTCAGATATAGGCTTTTGCACTTGATCCAATGCCAAGGCAAATATCAAACAACATAAAGCAGATGAATCTACCAGAAAGCAATGCATACTCTCTTCTACTGTTGGTGTGAAAGATGATGAAGTTCATCATGTGTTCAGATAAAATTTCTCTTTAAAACTAACAGTGTTTTAGAATTTCCTTACTTAGAAAAATTAACCTAAGTGCTGGAATTCATAATGTAATGCTTAAACATATACAGCTAGTTTCTGTTTGTGTGGCTTAGTTTTGGTTTCTTGTTATCCTGATTAATGAAATAGTGGGCATTGTGGCTAAAGATATGAGGTTGTGTAAGCTAAACCATGTTGAGGGTCTTTTGAGGCAAGGAAGAACTGAAAAGGAAAAAAACCCTCTTCCCACAACAAAAGCTGAGAAAAAAAAAATTGAAGATTGTTTGAGGTGGCTTAACCACTTTATCAGACATTCATGTGGGAATAGAGAAAAAAGGAGTAGGGAAAAATCTGTGTATTTATTTAGTGCAGAGCGTGGTAAATTATAATGGATGTTGCATAGGCTCAGATATCAGGTGTCTGCCTAACATTCATGAAAGCAGCATAATTCAGACTGAACTTTATTCTCCTCCATTATGCCCAGCTGTTGGAAAGAAGCAGACATGTGTGCAGAGTCTCCAGATGTTTGATGATCACGCAAAAATGGAGCAAAGGAGGGAGATCTACTATTTGTTCAGTTTCATATTTTCAAATGGAATTCAGTTTTTCAGCATTTTTAATGGAATTTTTGCGATGTATTTCAATGGTACTTTCGGTGCCATTTTCTCCATATTTATGTATTGCATATTTCCTCTTACATGTGTTGTCATTCCCCCTTTTTCCTTTGAACGAGAAGAAAAGATGGTGAAAGTGATGGCAGGCAGTAATTTAGTTATGCTTTCTAGCACTCTAATGAAGTGGGCATTGTCCCCAAGAAAGGACTGTACTACAGAGAGATTCCTCAGTGTCCTGCAGGAAATTCATGGCAGAATTAAAAATAGACCTGGCGGTTCTGATGACAGTCTAGCATAATGTGAGTGACACGTGGACCTGGTGGCAGGAAGTTTGATTCTGACTTCCCACTTTCAAGTGGTTGAAAAATTTACGAGTGATTTGTTTTACAAATTTTACAATTTATTAATCTTATTTTTTTTTATTAAAACCACAATTTTGATGTTAGTTATGAATTGAATGATTCTCAGTGAATAGATTATTACTGCTAGTCAAACAGTTCTAATTTATTTGATTGCTCATGTGAGTCATATGGTTTTGTTTGTTTTCTTTTCCTAAATCTTTCAGCACCAGTAATCACATATGACAATCTTAAAATTTTAGTAAAATTCAGATGCAGAAAAATTAGTTTGAAACCAACACAAGTCTGTCACAGGTGTGGGTAAACTGAGCTTCTTTAAACTTCGTTAAAAGATTTATGAATAAAGCAATTGCATTTAATAAGCTGCTTTGTCTTCTGAATTCTCTATGCCTTTTTAAAGTGCTACATGTTTATATTAGACATGTTTTTTTTCTGGTGAAAGGTGAAATACAAAGAGAAGTTCAGTAAGGAAATGAAGAGTCACCAGTACAATCCTCTTGATAGTGCTTCCTTCAAGCAAGTGCAGATTGCATCCACCTTGGCAAGTGATGTAAGTTAATTGGCTTTGTATTTTACATGCATTTACATCCTGAATAACCGAACATTGGTTCACAAGTAGAATGTCTTTCTTCATCTTATGAGTTACTCTGAGCTGCAGTCCAGTGTGTAGCAGGTACAGCATGTTATCCATTTCTTCCTCTGCTTCTGACAGAGGGCCTGCAGAGTTTTTCATAACCATTTAAGATGAGATTCATCTAGCTTAATTTTGTGTGTCAAAAAGGTATGACTGTTTACTCTGAGCTAATTGCCTTGTACTTCGTCCCTTTTTATTGAGGAAAGAAATAAACAGCTCTAGAGGTCAATTCTTCTCACCTGTTGGAGGTGCCTGTCTTTAGAGGAGCAAAGTACTGGCATCTCTCCAATGGTGAACAGTTCATATTTGGATGTCTGTCTTTTAGACTTCATTCTCCTGGTTGATCTTCTCAATGGTATTACAAAATACAGCAGTCACTAGGTTCAGCAGTGGGTGTCTGCTGCTGGAGCCAGAGTGGAGAAAACATCTATATCAAGTGATAATGCTCTTGGGATGATATATTTAAAAGTGTGTCTAATGCTAAAAATGTGAGCTCCTCTTTGAGGCTGTGATCCCAGAGAGCCAAAAGACAAGCCTTCGTTCTGTAGTCCAGCGTTTCCAAAGTGTGGGGCACCATGCAATGGCAACAGGAAAGACTGGCTCTGGGAAGGGTACAGAAGATTATGTAATTATTTCCAAAATCTAAATGTGTAGTAAAAAATTAGTTGAAGCAGTTATTTTTATAAGAAATGGGCAAATTGAAGTGAAGAACATGATACATATGTAGGGATGACTAAAGGTATTAGTTTAAAAGATTTGTCATCTAAGATAGGTAAGGTAGCTAGTTTTCTTCCTGTAAAGTTGGGCATCCAGCTCGCAGAAGAATGGAAAATCCTGCTGCAGGCTGATAGGAAGTTACTTTCTGCTGCTTCATTAAGTGATTGTCTTTTGCGTTAGGTCACCATATTGCTTATATTAGCTGAAAGCAATCTGTATTAGATAAAATATCCAGGACCACTTCCCTTTAACTGCTGTATATCAAATTTTTAAATTGGACAGTTAGTGTAATTCCTGAAGCAGGGAGAAAAGAATAAGAATTAAAGGTGTTTAAAATTAATAGACCCAAAGTATTGAGGAAGATACTCTTGATTTAAGTGGAGGGTGGGAGGGGAGGGGAGAGGAAAAAAGAAGCAAATTAATTCTAGCCTGAAAAGTCATAAATACTGTGATTTTATTTTAAATGTCCTTTTCTGGAGTGAAAAGTTTGAGTAGTTCCTAAGTACTTCGCAGAATGAGTCCTATACTGTTCTTTCCTTTTCTTTGAAATAATGGTAGATGACCACCATCTAGTGGCTCGGAGAGATTGTTCAGGCAAGCACTTAATGTTTTCTCTTTCTGAACGGTCACACTGCAATACAGAGCTGTGAATCATTTTATTAATCTTTAGTTTGCATAACCTGAATTCTCTTTCCAGGTGAATTACAAGAAAGATTTGGAAAGCCTACACGATCCAGCGTCTGATCTACCAAACCTGCTGTATTTAAACCATGCTTTAAATATCAGCAAAACACAGAGCGATGTAAGTTGTCTTTTTGAGAATGACCTGAAAAATAAATCTGGTAAGGAATGTACTATGTATAGTCACTGTAAGGAAACACATTTTTGGTACTTGCTTCATGGTCTCATATGGAGTAGGCAATAGTGTTGTAACCGTAGTAGATGAGAGGTGTAGTGAAGAAAAATGGGTTTTTAGGAAGACATATTTGAGTTATTAGAACAGATAATATATACTTTGGAAGAATCACACAGACTTCTGATGTTGAGTGTTTCTTCTCATGTATCTGAAACCTTGTCTGTTTTTTTCTTTGATCTAAGACCTAAACCACTTCTTTCCTTGCAAATCTCATTTTGTCTAAGATCTTGCTTTCATCTACAAGTCTCTGTACAGAAGTGACCATTATGCTAGTTTAATATTTGGACTTTTTTCATGAAGAGACTCTCAAGTGTAACTTAGCTTTGAGCTTCTCTGGCTAAACTTTTTTCCCCTCCTGTGTGAGCCTTCCTACACTGGGTCAGATAATAGGCACATGCTCCATTCTGCCATGTAGTAAGACACGCCCCTTGATGGGGCTGGTGATCCGATACATGGTCATGGTGGGGATTGAAGTAGGAAGGAAGAGCTAGGAAACCCCTGGCTCCTGTGCCATGATGGAGGTTCTTTCCCACTTCAAGAGCACCCGTGCTGCATGTGTGGTGCCTGTAGGCTGGTTAGCTGCATTTGTCGTCTTTACTCCAGAAACCACAGCAGGCCTGCAGTGGAGAGGCACGGGTGGGTGGTGTTGGGAAGGAGGGTTGCTCTACGGTTGGCAGGAGTGAGTGTTTCATAGACAATTAACTCTATTGAGTAGGAGCATACTGGGTCATCTTTTGAGTCAGTGCCTGCTTATGTCTAATATAATCAAAATAATCCATCTATACTTGATTTTTGTGTTGCTTTTTGGGGAATTGAAGTTTGCTTTCTGTCTGTCTCACTCACTCTGTGAAGCTAACACTGACTGTCCCCTTTTGTGTGAGTAATAAATGAGTTGATGTTTTTCTCTTCTTGCATTCTTCATGTGTGTTTTGGCCCCAAAATATTTTCCTTCTAGTGTAAGGTAAGATTGGCAGTTTTTTTGCTGATTAAATGAACACCCTCAGAATGAACTTCATCAGTTTATCATCTTATCTCTAAGGAGATAGAAACCTCGACTTTCCCTTAAGGCAGGTCTTGTGAAATGTATTTCTTTCTTTTGTCCTGGAGGGGTTGATTCCTAATGGCCATGTGCTTGTCTGAGGACTCTGTAAATACTAAGTCTCTGATTTTTACATTGTCCAGGTCCTGGTGGGTATTTTTATTTGCTACAAGCAAGAAGAGAAATGCTTTGCCAATCTCTAAGCTCTCCACTAAATATTTGTCTTTTACAGAAATCCTATTTTCACACTCCTTCTCAGATTTGACCTCCTCATGTCATCGTTTTTATTTAAACATGGTTTACTCTTCTGCCTTTCTCCCTGCTTTTCCAGTACATTTCGTCTGTTCTCCTTGTCTCGCCACAGCTCATACCAAATCTGTCTTGTAATCTGCCACCACTGTACAGAACAGTCTTCCTGACTTCCCTGTGTTAACTGATTTCCAAAGACTGGTCTTATGGTCTGGGTTTTTTTTCATTCTGAAACAGAGCTGCTTGCTAATTGCCCAGTTTTGCTGTCTGCCTGCAGTATGCCTTCCTCCATTGAACTTCATGCTTCTCATTGTCTTCTACATAACATAGCTACACCTGCACTAGTGTGACAGGTTGAAACCTGTATGGTTAATTAAACTCGTAAACTAATATGGTTGATTGAATGAATGGGTTTGCTGATTGACCTAGGGTGTAGAAGTGTGTGCAACTTTATGAAGCACTTATACTGTAATACCAATGCAAGGCTGTTATACAAGTCAACTTCCATGGGAATAAATTCCAGCAGTTAAGAGGAAAGCTTGACGGGCATCTTTGGACTTAAGTAGACTGATTTTGACAGGTCAAACTCATCCTGGTTTTATTATTTTGGTGAGGAAAAAATTACAAGGCGGAATTCTCCCTTCATACGGTATTTCTTGCTTTCACTTGGGCTGGAGGTAATTTTCTTCCTGGTAGCTGGTACAGTGCTGTGTTTTGGATTTAGTATGGAAACAATGTTGATAACACACTGATGGTTTAGTTGCTGCTGAGCAGTGCTTTCATTAAGTCAAGAACTTTCCAGCTTTTCATGCAGCCCTGCCATTGAGGTGCCTTGGGGGTGCATGAGAAGCTGGGAGAGGACACAGCCAGGACAGCTGACCCAAACTGGCCAAAGGGATATTCCACACCATATAGTGTCATTCTTAGTATATAAACAGGGGGAAAGTTGGCCAGGGGATCCTTCTCAGGGACAGGCTGAGCATTGATAAGTTTGTGGTGAGTGACTTTTTTCATTTGCATCCCTTATTTTTTTTCTTGAGCTTTATTTCTTTCTCTTTTTGTTATTTTCCTTTTATTACTGGTGATAATAATAATTTATTATTTAACTCTTCTTATCTCAAACCACAAGTCTTCTCACTTTTACCCTTCTGATTCTCTCCCCCATCCCACTGGGGTGAAGTGTGTGAAAAGCAGTGTGTGGGGCTTAGTTGCTGGCTGTGGTTAGACCACGACAGGTATAGATGTAATTCTGGCATGAACTATGTAGACATAAAATTTAACACTTTGATATGTGTAGAAGAGCTAGTTTAATGTTCTTCACATTTAAAATCTGTTCCTGTTGTAGAGACTTTGAGATACTAATGAAACACAGGCTAAAAAAAAGGGGAAAGTAGATGTATTTCATTTTATGGAACAGGGTGAATAAATACAACCTAAGAGAATGAATCTGGTGCTTGTCGTTTAGCTTAATGTAGAAAAAAGTTATGAGTTTTACCTAATTTGATTTTATAGAATTTTAAAAAAATCTTGTTCCATTAGTTGAGGAATGGAGAAAAAGTATGAGGTCAGTATCTGTTGACAGAGGTAATTTTCATTTGTTTCCACTACAGAAGTGATTTTGTTGTGTGACATTTATAATTCTTTCCACTAGGAGGCAAACCCAGACCATCATATATGTTCCTTTGCACTTCAAGTGTAAATAATATTGTTTATTTTCTATTGAACATAAACATTTGACTTTTAGATTAGCAGGACAAGAATTTTCTCTAGGAATGTACGAAAGTTATTTTTTATTATATCCTTTTTTTTCATTTAATTTCATCACAACATTTTAAATTCAAATTTGATAGAACTCCCCAGTTGGTAGGACTAAAATATAGTTTCTTCTGTTCTTTTTCTTTCATATTATTTTAAATAGTATTTAAGTTCCAAAATATTCTGGATTTTGTCTGTGAAAACATTCTTGGAAATTTTTTGTTTCAGTATGAATATAAGAAATCATTTAAGCAAAGCAAGTGTTTCTATCATTTCAGCCCAGACACTGCAGAACAAATTCATCTCAAGGAAAATGCAGTGCTTCAAAGTCAGGTATACACAACCACAAACAAACGCATCTTGCAAAGAGAAAAATGCTGCATTTTAGCAGTGGTTAATTCATGCACAAAACCACATGATAGATTACAGTGATGTACAGTGCATATTCAATCAGAAGCACCCCATGAGGAAAGAGGAGAGTGTTTTTGCGGGACCCAAGCCTAATGCAGAAGCCTGACAGGGAAAGAGAAATTCAGACATCACTAGTTTTGAAGATACATAGAAATTAAAATTACATTACTCATTATAAATGTAATATTTTGGTTTGTAGCTATTTGCTTTCCTTTAAGGCTTGTGTAGACTATTCCATCATGCCCCACACTGACTAATGGAGATAAGTAATGTGTTTGCCAGTCTTAATCAAAAGTGTGAATGGATGAGTTCCGAAGGCTTCTCTGGCTTTCCAAACAAAGTATATTTACTTTATGAGTTAGCATAAAGGTATAAATTGATGTCTTAACCCTGTGTCCTTCATTGTGATTTTGCTGCTCGCTCTAAGGTCATGGTCCCTGGTAGCTGTGAGGGGAGTGTTGGTGCAAGACTGAGCCCTACCAAGGCATTAGTTTTCCTTCCCTTCTCCCTCCCACAGGTGCAAACAAAAGTGCATTTGAGAATGGTGCTCCTGAGTCTGAAACAAAGACCTGTAGGGCCTGGCTGTGAAACAGATTTTGTTGTTGTTACAGTAAATGTGTTGTTTTATGGAAACATAGCAGGGAATCCTATTAAAAAACTGCCAACTGTTCAGACATAGGTCATTTGGCCAAAGCCATGCGATTAGTTTAAGGATTGTGATTGATGCTACTCATTCCTGCTGCCTTCAAAGGTCACAATTTCTAGGTCTGAATTTTGTACAAAAGGAATAAATGGCTCCAAAAAATGTTACCTTATCTAACAGTCCTATTTCTCCAACAGGTTAAATTTGGGAGGAGTCTTCCAAGTCAAAACATCTAAGGATTATGGCTAAGACAGGATTTGTTTCTTGCCAAGGCAGACAATCAGATCTCATATTCTCTCAGCTGTTAACAGACTTTATTTTAATTTTCCTAGGTGAAGTACAAAGAAAATTACGAAAAATCTAAAGGCAGATCAATGCTGGAGTTTGTGGATACACCAATGTATCAAGTTTCAAAGGAGGCTCAAAAGATGCAAAGTGAGGTAAGTAAAACTGTGGTTTTGAACAAGTAAAATTTAAATTAACAGAGAGGTTAACAGACATCTTGTACTCAGGTTAAGAAAATGTACAAAGCAGAGAGTAAATTGATGATATGGTAGAATTATACTGAGTAGTTATCTCTGCTGTTCTGTAGCTCAGTTCTTCCTGTGAATTTTCTTTTTTCTCAAAACTCCATTGGTGCTAACAGACAGAGATTGTATGTCTCGTAATTTAATTGAGAAGAAGCTCAAGTGGTCATCTAGATCAGAGATTAATAATTTTTTAAATATTCCCTTGAATTCCATCTTTAGGGAGGGATGGTTCTCATGTGGGAGCAAGTGAAGCCACAAAACCCAGTCCAACTCCATGATTTAACTGAAACATGCTCCTGCCTGTCCAGCCTGGGAAACTCATCAAGGAGGAAGGACTGTTCCCAGGCTCCAGAACAGCACTGGCTGTCCTATATCAGGCCATGTTCTTCTAACTTTTTAAAAAAAAACAACCTTCAAATGATGGAGATTTTGTGACCTCCCAGACAATCTAGTCCAGCACTTTACCATCCATCCCGAGCGAGATGGATGCACCTGTGTCCTCATGCTGTAGTTTGATTCCATTAGTTTTGCTGTGTCATGGAAAACAGGTGATCTCAGCTTCTTGATAAAAACTTTAATGAGTTTCAAACCATTACCTTGTGTGCCATTTGTCTTCTCTTTTCTCTACCAAGCAAACTGTTTCTTTCATATATCAGGTTCAATGTTCTCTTTGGACATACTGTATGCATATTTTTGTCTAGATAGTATCTGTTTGTATAAATAATCTAGACAATGAAATGCATAATGAAGTTGCTTATTAGTGTGAAATCTAATTTATGGCAGGGCTCATTTCTGGGTCTATTTACGATGTCTTTTCTGAAATATGCTTGGAATTGCATATGTATGTACCACTAATTTTTGGTTTTGCTACAATAGAAAATGTATCGCAAAGATTTTGAAGAAGGGATCAAGGGAAGACCATCACTGGATTTAGACAAGACCCCAGAGTTCTTGCATATAAAACAAGTCACTAATCTTCTGAAAGAGGTAAAGGATTTTTATTCTTTTTTCTGTTGTTAAGTTGTAAATGAGTAATAAGCAGGATCACTACAAGCTGCTGAGTGCTAAATAATTTAAAATTTTCTTGGTAGCTAAATACAAGTCACTTCATGAGAAAAAATTGCTTTGCATCATTTTGGATTCTGAATAGTACTGTAGTAAGGCAATTATAAAGCTTAGCACACTTGAACCAGAATATCAGTTTTCTTTTCAGATAGATGAAGGGGTGGAAGGAAAGATTTCCATTGGTGCTCTGATGGCAGTTTTTCGCTTTGAGGAATTATTTCACATTTATGGTAGCCTGTTGTGGTTATATGGATGCATTGAACTGCATGGAGTCACTTTTAATTAACTCAATTAAAATAATTATCTATCATACATGCTATGGATAAAGATAAAGAAGACCAAAATTCCATAATATAGCTGGGATATTACATAAGTGCTTTAAGTCCATTTTGTTAGAAGGTACAGGATTTCTGTATGCCCACTGTTTCTTTAAGATTTGTGAGCTATTCTTCAGTTGTATGTGTCACTACAAATGAAAGAGTTCTTTTTCCGTAACTGAGAATCCTTCTACTTTTAGTATTTCTATATTGTTATTTAAAACTGGTTTCGTGTTAGGTTTTGAGTATTGTTTGGCTCTGTAGATTATGGTTACTATTTGACCAAATTTAGAAGAGCTAGAACTGCTAGAAGAGAAGAGCAGAGCTGCTAGATATCCTGCCTTTGAATCTGGGAGCCAGCAATACCTTGCTTGTACTTATGGTATTAAGAACTGATTTTTTTTTTTTTTGCCAGCACAAATAAAGCATGTTAGAATTAAAACCCCTTGAACTTTGTTCCTTTCGTTGTTCTTTATACAGCTTATTCCAGTCTGTGCTAGATTTCATATGGTTAAAGAAAAGAATTTCTTTTAAGATTTCTTTATTATTCATCCTCTAATAAATAATTTATTCTGATAAGCTTGATTGTCAGGTAGGCAAATCTCAAGCTTGATCTATCTTGTGCAATGGCATTCTGTGGTCCATCTCATATATGCCTTCTCACTAGGGAAAAATGCAAATCATGCTGTCATTTATTTCAGTTAATCTTTCTGCTCGCTGAATGCCCAAAGAAGCGGGTACTGTATGCGTAGTTGTAACGTGCTCTACAGGTTCATCTCTGAAATTTTGATGTAGCTCCTCTCCTTAGTGCTCTATGCATTAAGATGTTCTCCAATTCTGACCTCCTCAAGTTTTATGTCTCCTCATTTAGGGAGTAAACCATACCTGTAAGTCAAAGGGGAAGAAGATGAGAAAATGGAAATGGTATTTCCATTAATGCATAACTGCCCAAACTTCTTATGATTTTATATCCATATTCATGGAACATATTCCCAAAGATTACCTAGGTCAAATAAATTATTGTCTTTCACGATTCAGAAAAATTATGTATTTGTTCATAGTCAAGGATGTAGCTCAGTGTTTTTCCAAAAAGATTCATAATAAACTTTGAATAGATACTGCATGAAACAAGAAGAAAAATGTGGAGTTATTTAAAAATGAATTAGCTGTTCAATTATATTATTTTAACCCAAATGTCAGCTGTGTTTCAGCTTATTCTGTTGCCCTCCCACTGTAGAGAATTTTGCAAATATTTCACATTTTGTAACAATACAAACTGTCTTCTCTGGAACCACATTCACAACTCCTTCAGAAGAGATGGCTGAATTAAATACTTCTGAATTAAATAGTTCTAAATTAGAAGAAATTGTTTCCTGCTTGGTGTAGGACATGTTTCTGATGATCAAGAGAAGCTTCTTTAAAAATATCTGGTTCCCTTTTATTTAAGTAAAGAGCTTATAAGGAGATAAAGGTACTCACTGCTGCCTATGAAATTTAATATGTAATTAGGAATCTTAATTCATGCCTATGAAAATACTTCTGATAAATATTTTGTGCAATGTTCTTCTAATTTCATTGCTTAAAAAAGCCTAACCCTCATCTGGAGATGGGAAGAGTAATTAAAAATCCTTACAAAACTTAAAGATCTTGAACTTCAATAGGCTTACATCAGCTCTCTAGGAGCTGGGAAGAGCAAAAAGAACCGAATGTCTGTGGGCAGGTTCTAGTGTGCTTTGAATTTTATACTGAACATTTGAGTACTCTGGAGACTGCAGTTGCTGAATGTTGATAGGTCATATCAGTGCAGTGTCTAGGAGGCACAGGAGTGATATGGTAGGAATATTGCTTCTACATTTTAATTTATCAAGAGGTTGTTTTAACAGGTCCTAGTATGGTGTTTAGGGAATCCATCCTGATTGGGATGCCGTTAATGGACCAGAGGTAAAAACTGCAGCACAGCATGTACTGGGCTGCGGAAAGAAAATGCTACTGCAGTTAAAATGTCTGTCCAGAGAGAGTCAAGGCCCCTAAACAGTGTGCTAGTGCTGTATAGGCCACAGCTGGTATTCAAGAGCACAACAAAATAGATGACAACATTAAAATCTCTTCACTTTTTCAGCATTGTTCCTTTTGATTTCACAATTTCCAATTCTATTTTAAGTCTGAAATCTGTACTTCAGCTAATTCATATTTCATAGGAATTTCAAAGAGACTCTTCAGATGTTTAACAAGTGGCATTTCTTTTCAAGATCTTGCACAAAATAAGAAGTGGTGAAATCTCTCTCTTTTTTTTTGTAATCCTTAGAAAGAGTATCGAAAGGATTTGGAAGAAGGGATAAAAGGAAAAGGAATGACAGTGTTTGAAGATACACCAGATTTGATTAGAGTGAAAAATGCAGCTCAGATACTAAATGAGGTATGTTATGCTAGTCAAGGTTATAAATATCACAGAAGGTTTACTTTATGTTAAACTCAAAAGATTCTCTTTTTTATTTTCTTTTTTTTTTTACATAATCTTCAAGGAAATATGTAAGTATTGAAACTAAGGCTATTTCTGTTTTGCTTGAAAAATATAGTAAAGCTCTGGATAAAAAACAGCTTAGGACAAGTAATTCAGATTTTTGGGCAATTAGAAAGTCAATGGAGATTGTTAGTGGGGTCAATAGATCCGGCATTTAGAGCTGTGCTCTGCTGAGCACAGAGGCTTTCTCAGCACATGAGTTTGGGTGGACTTCCAGAGATCCAAAGCTGTCTCTGGGAAGCAACAGCGGGGCTGGAGGGTGTAGGGAGGAAAGAGGGAAGGCAAAACTCATGCTGCACATTATGCTTTTGGGGAATAATTTCAGAATTATATATATATATATATATATATATAAATATTAATCTATTTTATATTAATTCTGTATTTATTTATTATATATCATATATATGTTTATTTGCTCACACACACATATATGTATATCTCTCTCCATAAAAAACAGAGGGAATGCCATGGATAGGGCCAATCTGACCACTGTAAAGAAGTGAAGAAATATATAGCTGTAATTCCAGCTATATATTCTAGGATTATCTTTTCCTGGGTGTTTTACCCATTATGAAGTGCAGAGGAAACACCTGCCATCCCACCTTTAGCAGACAGGAGTTGAGGGATGATGTATTCCTACAGGTTGATTTACAATTCTTGCAAAAAAATGTGGTTTGGGAAGCAGAGAGTTGTTTTATCACATTTATTTCCACATCAGAGTGAGACAGAGAGGAAAGACTGAAAAGAAAACAAAAGACTTTTTGCTCTTCTTCTTGTAAGTTATCAGACCATTTTATCAAATAGAAACATATTTTCCTCCTTTTTTCTAATTAATGTACAACCTAAAAATAATCAACAAACAAGAAAAGTAAGGGGCATTTTTAAATTACATGTATTTACTTTGAAAAAAAGTTCTCCACAGGCAGAGATGAACTGGAATAGAAAAAAGGATGATTACTACCAAAGTAGTAGAAATAGCACTGGCTGAGAATATTTTTTTACAAAACAAAGTACAACTATTGTATACAATATTTCCATATTACTTTTTAATGTAATTTTCTGATGAACAAGGAACATATCCTTGCTTGGATAAACTGAAGATGAAATATTAATTTTGTTTTCAGGTTATTGGTTATTTATAATTTATGTTGTGAGGAAAAAGCAGCAATCGTGGATGAGGACTGCCACTTGCCTAATGGCTGTGGTTCAGGAAAGACCTATTAAATGAATAAATTACAACTTCCTATCTGGAAGTTCACTGGAAGCAATTCTGTATGGTATTAAATTTCTAACATGTAGTCTTGTCATAAATAAAATATTTTCTTAAAAGTAAAACGTGTTTCAATTAGGCTGGCATCAAGTACCAACTTATTACACCATGTTCTGCAGAGCTAAACTTCCCCTTTACTTTAGAGGATAATTGTAGCAAGCTGCATGGGCTGATTTCCTCCCACCCTCTGCCACATTAAAAATTCATTGACAGAGGTTTGTACATTCAGTGAATATCTTCTAAAAGTTTCCTCCCGTAGTTTGTTATGTGTTTTTCCTGACAACAGCTTACCAAGAGTCTGGAGAATTGTGGCTCTTGAGAGTTTCGATTGACTCTAAATCCTGAATTTCAGTGTCTTGTGGAAAAAAAATCTCTGGATGCTGTAAATATAATGTATAAATTCTATCTTCACAGAGGCAATACAAGAAAGACTTGGAAACCGAAATTAAAGGGAAGGGCATGGAAGTTGGTCCAGATACACCTGAGATAAGACGAGCCAAGAAAGCTTCTGAAATTGCAAGCATGGTCAGTACCATTCCTGGGACAAGCTTTCCATATGACAGAATGCAGCGAATTATTGTGATTGAGAATTCCAGGTGGTGACCAATCTAGGCAGTACTGAAAACACAGATTTCTCCAAATAGCTAATCGAGCTGCAAAGAGTTGGACAGTTGCATAAGCAGTGTAAGGGGGGAAAGTTAGGCCTTCCCAGAACTTAGACCTTCCTATCACCTTTTGCAGGTTGTGCCTGTTCCTCATGAGCCGTGCCTGGCCTTCGGTGTCTTTGGTCACTGCGGGCCCTGCTGCTTTTAGGTCTAAATAGCTCCTTACGTGGTTCGGGCCAAATGATAAACAGAGGTGGGGAGATGCTAAAGCATCATGACATCAGTCTTGCAAAGCACAGCAGTGGGAGAAATTCTCATCTACATGTGTCTGACTGTGGCTGCCAAAACTGCCAAGACAGGTAGATGTGAAAGGCTACATCAGATTTGAAGTGAGCAGTCTGTTAAAAGAGTTTTTTAACCCATCAGCAACTACACTGTAGGCATCTCATGGATGGATTCTAAAAAACTAGTTCTGTTGAATCTTTAGTCATTTGGTGGTTTATGAGTGCTGGTCAGTGAAATCATACAGATTAAGTTGGGAACAATTTAAAAATTTGGCTGTCGGCTGTGAGTATTTCCAATGCTCTTATTTTCAGAAAGAATACAAGAAAGACTTGGAGAATGAAATTAAAGGAAAGGGAATGGAAGTGGGTACGGATACCCTTGATATACAACGAGCCAAAAAAGCTTCTGAAATTGTCAGCCAGGTGAGTACAGAATTAATTGCTTTAAGATTACTTTGAAAGTAAAACACAATGAGATGTTAAAAACATAAAATCTTCTTGAATATTCTTAAGCTAAACAAAGCAAGCAGTGCACAATAAAAATTAAAGAAATGGAAGAATTTATTTTTATAGTCTGACCAGTACTATCACAATAGCTTTGAAGACAGCGTGTACAGAGAGTTGCAGTATTAGTCATGGTTTTTATTTCCCCTTTATTTTTTCCTCAGAAAGAATATAAAAAGGATCTGGAGACTGAAATTAGAGGAAAAGGGATGCAAGTTGGTCCATATACTCCAGAAATTCAACGGGTCAAAAGGGCTTCAGAAATAGCAAGCCAGGTAGACATAGTCAAAGGTTGAATGTTTTAATTCTGTGTAACAATGAGTGCTTGACATACACTGCTCAAAATACTTCTTCTCTAGCTCTGCGGAGGCTTTCATACCTGTACTAAATTAATTTACATGTAGTAAAATGTCTTAACTGCCTGATTCTTATTTGTATTTAGGCCTGTTACACCATGTAAATTGAATTTAATTATTTACATCTACCTGTAGTTCTTTTCACATTACCTAATTACCTATATTACATATATCCTGACAGTGAGGAGAAAATATATATGAGGATATATACGTATATGCATATTAGATCTATTTTGTTAGATGTATGAAGATACGTTATATATGAGGATATATTATATACATGTATATTAGATCTATTTTAGTGTGGGGGACAGACAATGATAACAGTATGGTGGAGAAGAGAGGTTTAAGTAAATACTGGACAGGGATGAGGAGGCTCATTAGCAATAAGCATCTTTTGTGCAGTTTGGATATCCTGAGCCAAAAAAGCATAGACATTTAAAAATTATTTTTTCAGAAAATGTACAAAAATGAAGCGGAGAAGATGCTCTGTAACTATTCTGCTGTCCCAGACACTCCTGAGATGGAGAGGATAAGAAGTTCTCAGAAAAACATCAGTTCAGTGAGTAACAGTGCTTCTCTCTTTGCTTGTAACTTTTCAGATATTTTTTAGTTTAAGTAGGCTCTCTTGTGCCACAGCGTAAAATAGGGAACTTATGAGTAAAAGTCCTTTCAACCATTTGCATAATTTTCCTGGCAAAAGCTGTATCACTTATTTCTTTCAGTAAAAAAAATACCCAGCTTTTCTAGGTGTGACAGTGTTATTTTGAATTTCTAAACCACTTATATCACCTTGCCAAACCACAGTTATTTTTAAATGAAGATTTTTTTTTCTTTTTCCATCAAGCCCCAGGAAGTACTTTATTTAAAAGGGAAAAAAAGCCCCAACAACTAAGGCTTCTTACTGTACATATAAGATTTGTCATCTGTTTTCTATCATATGTACTGAGCATCAAGATTGGAGTATAAAATTAGAACAGATCAGATTTCATAAATACATATATATATAAAAAAAGATTTTATAGTACACTGGGTATATTTTTAAATTTTCTGCTAGATTTAAGTTTCAGTTTATCCCTAAATATAAATTATGAGCTTAGATTTCTAAAATTGCCCAGTTTGGGATGTATTAAGTTCCACTTCCTTTTTGGGCCTATTAGCGCTGCTGTTTGTAATTCTGCCTTTGCTTGTAATATAACAGAGAAGAGGAGTAAATCTGGCCTCCAGAACAAAAGGCCAGTCAGTGGCTGTTTTTTATGGCAGACTAAGTAATACTAATGAAGCCAATGATTTGAAAGGAATATAAGATACTTAAGTATGTTTAGTATCATCTGACACACATGTTCTTTAACTTAGTGATATCCTCAGCTTCTCCACCTCTCAGAAGTATGAGCTCAGTTAGTTCCAGAGGTGTTTGCCTGCAGCTCCCCTGTGCAGCTGAGGCTTCTGCAGGCGAGTAAGAGCCTGTGGTGGGGGCAGAGGAGATACCTCTGAGCCTGCTCTAAGCTGTGGTCACTCCTGTGACATCTCCAGCCATTACCTGCTCTTTTTCTTCCTTTGAATGAGGACAGCCAAAATCTGCATCTTTCTAGTAGGAGCTCTTGACAGGCCCACTGGCCCAATTTTGCTTCCTGTCATCTGCTGGCTCCTGGTTTTGAGTGGTGCTCTGCAGCATAGTGTGACGGTGATTATCACCATTTCTCGTGTCACCGGTGTCCTAACAGGCTAGGCTGAAACTCCCTGGAACAGAGGGATACAAGCTAGCCTCTGGGATCTGCTTTCTGCCCTGCTCCAGCCTTTGGTAGCTTTTGATGATGTCCTCAAGTAGGTCAGTGGCTCTGGCAGTGTGGACTCGCTAACAGTTAGGTACCAGGCTTAATTAAGATAGGTATCAGTACTTAATTAAGCCATGACAAGCCTCTGACGCATCTGAACACCTTGCAGCCCTGTAGGCCAGTCTGAGCTTTCAGTGCCAAGACTGACAACTATCCTCTTTGTTAGTGTTCTAGATAATAAGAAATAAAATGTTTTGTCTTTGAGGTGATTTGTATTTGCTTTCTTTTGTGACTGTCCTGTTTCTGTTTGTGAACTGGATCCTCCAAATGTAGGAAAGCAGTTTACAGCTGTGTTTGAACTATCTTTTTTTCTTCTTTCTCTATGTTTTAATCTTTCATCCCTCTGTGCAGTTTAGATTATAAAGGTAAGTTCTTACTGAGTTAAGATACAGCTGGCAGCAGTATAAAAAAAATAATGACCCCTAATAGTCTTCTGATTTTTGGATTTTTGTCTTTTGGATTTTTCTGCCTTAAGGGACAAAAAAAAAGCAACTTGCTCTGCAGATAAGATCGTTGCTGCTTTTAGCTCACTAGCTCATTTGGCAGATGATTTATTATAGTAGGATATTTACTTCACAGTAATTTCTTTCACAGAAAAATCCTGTCTCCAACATATTTTACCAATCCTTCCTTGGTAGAGGAGAAAGTATATTGCAGACCAGCCCATAATATGAATCTTTCTAACTGACATGGTGTGGAATAGTTTTCAAGTTCTTACTCATAAACTGTCGCTGTTCTCACATTCTAGATTGTTAAAGATTTTCTGAATATTAAAAAAATTAGTTGCAGACATTCACTCTCCTCTAGAATATTTGGCAGTAGTATTCACCCCAGGCTATGGAGGACTTCAAGGAAGTAGGAGAAATTAATCAGGAATTAGTTTTTTATTGCTTAAGGTTTGTCGATAGGAAAAGTTAAATAAATCTTGGTTTAAGAAAGGCAGAAATACTAAATGGTAAAGATTAATTGTATTAACTCCAGGATCAGACTTGTTTTTTACACTAACTGACTGGAAATACTTACCAGAATGGCAACAGCTGTGACACCAAATACTGAAAACCAAATAAAACTTCTTGAGGAGTTTTTCAGCATGAACTGGTGCTCCATGTTATTTAAATTATAACCACGCTTGGAATTTGTGGAGCAGTTATTGACTGTCTCTTTCAGTAACTTCAAGTGATTGATTCTGCTGATGTGCTTTGCGTTTATCATTTATTGAAACAATTGAAATAGAGAGGAGTATTGTATAAACAGCACGTGTACCTTTTAAGAAGTGAGTTTTGTTTTTAGATGCAGTCCTCAGCTTTCTGGCTTGAACCTAGGAGTCCAAAATTGCATGACTTGGATTGTAGCTCTGGTTATTGCGCTTATTTTTCCATGAATATTTCGATTTTTTAGCTTGTTAACTCAGAAATAATAGTAATGTCTGTTCACTTCTCACAGTATTTTAAGATCTGAAGACTAAAGAAACTAAATCAAATGCTGCACATACATGCACCTTCAATTACATTGAAATGAATGAAATTACTCAAGCGTAAAGTTACATTTGTAAAACTTTACAGATTATTATAGAAATTTTAATATTTTTTCCAAATTTAAATATGTCATTGCAAATACTTAAAATTACTGAGGTCAGTCTAAAGGATGAGAATATACTATCTGGGTTACAGTTGAAAACAAACAGTGTAATCATAGTTATTGATAATTAGTTTGATTTATGAAAAATTAAAGTATTTGCTTTCTTAGCAAGATTTACAGTCAGACCAATTTGGACCTTGGAAAATTGCCTAGCCCTTTATGAGAACTAGCATTTGCATTGCTAACAGTTTCATAATTATCTTCTCTTTTGGGGAAATGAAGGTGTTTTACAAGGAGGAAGTAGGAGCTGGCACAGCTGTAAAAGATACTCCAGAGATTGAAAGAGTAAAGAAAAATCAACAGAATATTAGCTCGGTGAGTGCTATTAACATAAATTATTCTTATGTGAATAAATGGTGGACAAAATTTTTTTTTTTTCATCTTGTTTACTAAAAATTTCTTCATTTTCATATCACACATCTTATTCAAATAGTTGTCCACTGGATTTTGGATATAGAGCTCTATTCTAGCACAGCTAGAACTCCCCTCTGCTGTAGCACTTCTGTGTCCAAAGGTGGAGTTTCAAATTGAAGAATTACGAAAAATAAGAAAATATTTTAACTAAATATTTGAGGGAAGTGTTTTGTCTTTCAGGAGTGAGAAATATGAGATGTATTTTCCTATATGACAGACTGAACAGCAGTTGTATTTGCAGGTTAGAAAAACACTATGTGACGAAAAAGAAAATCTGTAACTTTCTGTTAGAGACTGCATGTATTGCATAGGATTTGATACAGTTTGCACTTCAAGAAGAGAAAAATTATGTCCAGACTTGAACTGTGTGGAAAGGTGGAGAGTTGGTGCCTCTTTACATGCTGGTGACAAGTTGATCTGTGGATCTGATGAGATGGGTTCTGAATTGATGTTGTTTATTTATGGATGCCCAATGTCTTTGGCACTTAATTAGGCAAATAAAAATAAATATTAGCATGACTGTTTTCTTCAAATAGAACATTCTCTTCTGATAATGTGTGGCAAAAATTGGAAAAAAATAGAAAAGTGACTGCCCAGCAAGAAAACCCTTGTAATTGCATTGTTCACTTCTTTATTATATTTGATGGGGACTCCTCTGGGGCAATTTTTATGTTTGTGACATGACTTTTCTGATGATTAGATGTTTTTTTTAAAAGTCAAGTTTGAAAATAGTGTAGGACATGACACTATGTTGTATTTAAATATTAGTTAAAATATGAATTAGGGACTCTGGATGCCTATTCTCATAGAATTTCATTGTTTAGTGAATAGTGTTAAATTAATTATCCCACCAAAGTAAGGTCAGGTAGAGAATTTCCAAAAAGTTTTGAAAAGCTCTTATTTTCTTTGGAATGTTTTTCTGCTCTATCCTTCACTTTTCATCTTGTCATTTTGAGTCACAGTGCAAGCTATCATGTGTCCTAAATCCTGAAACAATTGGATAGTGAGTTGAAACCCGCTGGTTGGGCAGTTGTTGGTTTGCTTGATTTGAGGGTGAGGGGGTTTTTTTTGGTTTGTTTGTTTGTTTGTTTGGGTTTTTGTTGTTGTTTTGCTTTTAAATTTCCAGTTACCACAGACTTTTATTTCAAGAGTAGTCACATAGTCACACAGACACACACACTTATCAGAAGTCTTACTCTAATGTTTTTTCACAATACCTTTCAATGTGAAATGGAAAAGTCGTGTACACTGTTCTTGCTGTTTTAGAAATCCTAAATAGTGGTGAAGAGGGAAAAATGAAAGGTCAATCAGTAGGCTAGTAAACACATTTGAACAAAAACATACCAAGGGAAGTACAAAATGCATTAGTGGTATAGTGGTACGATGTGAGTAGCATGGCCTTTACCTTGCTTGTCTTTGTGTAGAGTTAATGTTGTACAAAAGGTATTTTATTACATGTAGTTATACTTGAAATTACTTGGGTCTTGTATAATATTTATTAGAGGTGTAGAATGCCCAATTTAAAGGCAATGTACAAGAATGTTTCAAATTATATGTCAGTGAGAGGGAAATTATATTGTGCAGTAAGAGGGAAATTGTGTTGTGTAATTTACAGGAGTCCCAAAGGAAGGGTAAATTACACCAATTTTGAATCCATTAGATTTAAATATTTTACACATATTTTTAAATTTAGCCAAAAGAACTTGGGACAGCTTTAAAACTATTTTCTGAGCTAAAAGAAACTGTGGAATGTGAAGCAAATTTGCAGTGAAAGAAACACCAGGGCACCAAAATAACACTTACTGGACAACCAACCACACAAAAAAGTCCATTGAATCATGTTCTGAAAGTGATCAGATTCTTCCAGGTTACATATGTAGGAGACAAACATCAGAATGGTGTTTTTGAAGCCTAAAGTACGAGGTGGTGACAGCCAAGGAGGTTGAGCTCATCTCACCTGTTGTGATGATTGGTTTGGAAGAAGCCAAGATCTCCAGAACTTTGAAAGCAAGCAACAGACCCATGGACTGTAGCTGAATCTGAACTGAGAAGCTACAAACAACTAAGGACTGTTAAAAAACTTGTGTATATTGAGGGGCAGGCAGGGTTGGACACAGCACTGGGAAGAAGAAGCATTTTGGGAGGAGGTTCTATTTTTGTTTTTGTTAGTGTGAGGTCTGTGAGGAAACCCCTGTGGTATGTCACTCACTACCACAAAGCTGGGGTCTGATTAAAATTCAAGCAACAGACATTTTAAGGACGAGTAGCACTGCCAATTCTTAAACTTACCTAATAGTCTCTATTAAAACACCCACTTTTCCAGTGCTTTAGTATTTTTGCCAGTCCTACACTGTTGGGACTGAAATTTTCCATTCCTGGTCTGTACTTTGGGCTAGTTTGGTTTTATTTGTTTATAAATTTCAGTCAAAGCAGCTTCCAAGTATGAGCTTAGAGAAAAACAAGTTTTTTTGGCTGTTCTGTGAAATTGGGCACCCTCCAGAAGTACCATGTCTTGGAGAAGAGAGTTGAAAATAAAAAGTTAGAAGAAAACCCAGTAAATATCTGACAGCACCTGCAAAGGCATCAACAATCCAGACAACTGCATTCTCACCTGTTTGTCTGCATATGTTTTTAGAGAACTTCAATGAGACTTTGAAGTTATCCACACTTTCAGGACCACCTAAAAGGCTTGGTTTCTGAAATGGACTGGTAGATTTATCCATAGCAAGACAATAGAAGGACCAAGTCATTGTCAAAGTGGTGTGGATCTCCAAGTAGTCTATGCAGCATCCCAATTATCATGAAAATAGCCACAACCCCATGTGATGTATATTCCCACTGTAAGAGTTTTAGTACACTAGAATTGTTAAATGCACTCTCTTCTGTATTACATCAAACAAGATGTAATTAGAGACCCTAGCAGACTGTTTTAGAAATTAAATATAACTGTTCGTTTTCAGACCAATGGTGTTTGTAGATGTGGTCTAGTTGTGCAGTATCTGTAAGGGAGAGAGTATAAAGTGATTGATGTGTTTTAGTGCCTGTCTCTGTCTTCTTTAGGTTTCTAATATTTTTGTTATATCTATTGTGCAGATTAAATACAAGGAAGAAATCCAGCGTGCAACAGCTATTTCTGATCCACCCGAACTAAGGAGAGTTAAGGAAAACCAGAAGAATATTAGCAATGTGTGCTCCATTTTCATTGCTTGCACACTTCTCTCAGCTGTATTAAATGTGTCTTGGTGAATATGTCTGTGGTGTTGGTGCTAGTTTCTCTTTGTCCACAAAGACCATTTTAATCAATTAATGGTAAAATGATAATTCCTTAGCATTGCACTTTGATTAATAACAATGAGAGTGAATTATTCCTGTTGAAAAAACAATTGTCTGTGTTTGAAATAGAAGAACTGCAAGAGGGTGAGTAATAAGTATTGTGTGGAAAGATGGGATTGATTACTAAGGAATGGTACTTTCCATCCAATGCAATGTGCTCTTTAGTGATGTCTAGCACAGTTACGTATTTCTATTACTTGGAAATCTCTGTTGTAATATCTTCTGACATGTTTGCTAGGTTCAGTACAAAGAACAGCTCTGCAAAGCTACACCTGTGAGTGTCACCCCTGAGATGGAAAGAGTCAAGAGGAATCAAGAGAATGTCAGCATGGGAAGTTGCTATCCTTTAATCCTTCGTATAATTTTTGGGTGCACAAGATGAGTACAAAGTTCTGCTTTCTGAAACTGTGCCTTTTCTTTAGTTGGGGGAAACGAATGTATTGTAATGTACTGGAATTCAAGTAAAGGAATTACTTGAAAACCCTCTTTTAGGAAGCAATTGTAAAAAGGCATTGCTTAGTTTGGGAAGTGGCAGATGAAGCATCACATGTTCTATTAAAGAAATGGCTGCAATGCTCTGAGATGTTATTCTCTTCCTTGGATACTTGCAGGAAATCTTGACCAATTTTTTTTCTTTTTTCTTTTTTTTTTTTTTTTGTTAACAGAATATCTGTTTTCAGTTTTATTTTTCTTTGCTTTGTAAAAAATTAGCTACAGTTGTGCTCAAACTTCTGCTCTCTTACCTGCCTCCTTCTGGTTCCTCAGTAACCCTCCCGTCAGAATTTAGTCTTTAGTGGCTGACATAGCCATTAGAAATATGATTTGCAGGAGCACAGGGAAGAAGGCAAGGACTGGAGCGCGCTACTGCCTTCCCGCATTGATGAAGTTGTACCCTCTTAAAGAGTCCTTGAGAGACCAGGCACTCTCCTCACTGAGAGCTGCCATCAGCAGCCAGGGTTCATGGGTCCACACCCAGTGTGTCCTTGCCGTGCTTTCTGCTGCATTCACCAAAATTAATTTTGAGTCACAATTTTCAAGAATTCTGTCCCTCTAACTCAACTTCTGGATTATTGTTGGTATATCTAGCTTTCCTAAAATGTATTCTGTTAAAAAAACCCCTGTTTTCCCAAGTAATTCAAGCCTGTATAGTTTTTCTACTCACATTGTCATTTACTTTTCACCAATTTTTGTGTTGTACAAATTTCACTGGAAAGTTTAAATTCTTTGCAAGTCACTGGAACAGCTTTGAGTGAAGATTCTTTAACTTCAGCCATTTCTAGAAATATTAATTCTTGAATAATATTTTACCTTTATAAATATTAATTTGAAAGTTTAATCTATTTGAAAGTTTACCATCATTTTTGTAATAAATTTATTTTTCAATTGGAATACATTGATGTGGACAGACCAAAATTGTGTTGTGCTGGAAGATAATTGCTTAAGCAGTTACTGCCACTATGGACTGCAGAATTATGAGCATAATATAGCTGCACAGTTAACCTTATCACTTAAGCCCAAGAGCTTATTTTTTTATGGAAGAATTTATTTTGCATAAAACTATATGAATTGGCATAAATTTGTTGCCAGAATCTGTCACTAAATATTTACCCTATCTGACTTCCCAGCATGTGGGGCCAGAGTTAACATTAGATTGGCTGGTCTGTGAATGCCACATCCTGTCCTCTATATGGTCGAGGTCCTGATCCAGCCTTGAGTGTGCGTTTGGTTAATGCATTAAGTGTGTTTTGTTACAAAATGATAAAGGGGACATTGCTGCAGTACATTTAGATAAGTGTGTGGTGAAATTAGGCTGTGTTCAATTGGCAGTTGTCTGATGTACTGCACCCTCTGTGTTTAATCACCTTTGAATATGCAGTATATAAAATTTGGAACACAGAGGGAGACATTATGGAGTTTCTGCATCTTGACAAATATATATTTGCAGTGCACCTTGCTGAAATTCAGTTTTTCATGTGCTCTGCTTGCCTTTACTGCATTATTTGTGGCTTAACCCCATTCCAAATACGAGATATTTCTCTGTACAGCCAAGGACCAGTCTGGTAAATGTCAAGATACTGTGTGCATATGTGGGTATATACGCACAGAAATGCATTAATAAACACCCCGTACAGAAAAAAAAATTCAAGGTTATCCTTCAAAAATCAAGTTTTATAAACTTTATTAAACTTCAGATGCATTTCAGCTTCTCAGTTGTTTCCTGGATGACCTTTGAAGTCATGCATTTTTATATAAAACAATGAGATATTGCTATAGTTGAAATAGTATGAATATATATTTTATTCTGTTAAATAATAGGTTCACTACAGAGAGCAGCCTGGCAAAGCTACTGCTGTGAGTGTCACTCCTGAGATAGAGAGAGTCAGGAAGAATCAAGATAATATCAGCTCGGCAAGTTGTTTGAATCTTTTTGTCATTCAGATTTTCAGTCATTGTAGAAATATAAACATGGATATGCTTTTCCTTTTACATTTGATGTGTCAAAGAAATCCAACTGCATCATTCACTGAAGAGATATTGGTTTTATTCTTTGAGGACATGCACTGCGCATATGTGCAAAAAACATATTCAGGGTTGTCTGATTATTCTTGCAAAAAAAATAAGTGGTTGTGTTGGTGCCAGTATTTTTCAAGGAGAAAGTCAGTAGAGGTCAGTCATTCTTTCAAGAATTTTTGTCCCTTGTTACCAAATTTGAGTTGCTAGATTGCAGGAGTGAATTGCAGTAAAGAAAAAAGGAAATGTGAATTTAACCTCAGTGCAAATGTCTTTTTTTTTTTTTTTTTGAGATTCAAAGACTGGAAGGGTACA